>CABHPQ010160282.1:799-23681 GCA_902168405.1 Peromyscus aztecus | reverse complement strand
TATTGAATGTAGCTGCATTCGCTTTCTGCTACACACCAGCTCTACTCAGCCTCAGCTTCAGGAGGCCACAGGGGACATAGCCTGGGTGTGTCCCCAGAGCCACACCAAGCAGGATGCCTGTTCTCTTCAAGCAAGTCCTTTTTGCTGAGGATGTCAAATGCAAAGGGCGTCAGCAATGAGCGAGGCTATTTCCCCACCACCTCCTGTTCTCAGCAGCTCCAGGGCCCTTAATTCAGGCCTGTGCTCTCTCGCTCTCTCTCCCCCCCCTTCTCTCTCTCCTCTGTGTGATTTGGTCACGGGATGTGAGTACCCTGCCTCTGTGAGGAGTCAGCTCAGCACAGGCATCCTCACCCTGCCTGTCACATCCCCATTACCCCCTCAGAACAGCTCTGCCCCTGAGAAATGTCACCATGCAAATGCTCCTCCAACTTGCCTGCCATTCATCTTGGATTGTGTTTCCCGAAGGAATCCCCTCTCTCTAGAAAGCTGGCGTAGGAACACACTCCCGCCCCACGCCCACCTCCATTCAGGGTCTGGTTACCAGTAGACGCAAAAGGACTTTTCCCTTGCTCTCCTGTGCTCTACCCAGTGCGGACACAGGTCTTCACCACGGCGGCTCTGCCAGGTTCTCTGTGCAACCAGGTTGGTCCTCCTCCTCAGCACCCGAGCCATGAACGTGTGCTTCCCTAGGAGACACAAGGAGCTCAAGGACAGCTCTGCCTAGCCTAGACTTCAGCAGCCCATTCGAGTCCCATCTCTTCGGGCGTTCCACCACGCATGTGTGTAGTCAGAGGTTTTCCTGTGTCCCGCCCGGTCCTGCGGTCCTGCAGCTGCTTATAAAATAATCATTCAGAGGCTTAATATTAATTACCAGTTTATGGCCATGGCCTATGGCTCAAGCTTCTTGTTAGCTAGCTCTTATAGCTAAACTCAGCCCATATGAATACATCTATATGACGCCACGTGTTCCGTGGCTTTACCTGTGTGCCATTACACGCTGTTCCCTGGATGGCGGGATGGCGTCTCCTCTCTGCCTGTGCCTCTCCTTTTCCTGTTTCTGTCCTGGATTTCCTGCCTGCCTCTAAGCTGCCTTGCCATAGGCCAAAGCACTCCATTTATTAACCAATGGGAACAACACATATTCACAGCATACAGAAATATATCCCTTAGCACATGTGGCCTTTGTGAAGCCTCTCCACCTCCTGCCTCAGTTTCCTTCTCTGTGAAGGTGGAATCCCTGCAGGACAATCACAGAGCCATTGGAATGAGTGCGGATGTGCAAGATGTAACCCGGGTCTGCTAGTCCGTGGCGAGTGGGTAGGAACTGTTAGTCATTGTTCCCGTTTGTGGAGCTGCTAAACGTTCTTGTCATCCCTGTGTGGTTCTTATGCCCAGGTAGACGCTGATTCATGGAAGGTTCCACAGAGGTCCTGGTTCTTTATAAATTATGTCATATTGAAGACGAGCCTGAGATGGGGGCGGGATGTCTTTGCTGAAGCATAATTGTTACTTCCGCCCAGGCACCTGCTCTGTCAAACCCTGTTGGGAACACTGTGATCCGTCCCCCGATTCTTGCAGCATCTCAGCTAGAGCCAGATCTGATTTTCTCTGTCTTGCAGATCAAGGAAGTGAGGCCCCTAGACATCAAATCCCTTGCCCAGCGCCCAGCCAGTACGTGGCAGAGCTGGCAGCCATGCTGCAGGCAGGCTGACAGTCAAGTCTTTACCCTCTGTGCATCTGATGTTTCCTTCCTGCTCACTCCTAATCCTGTCAGACCCAGCCCTCCATTCTCTGTAGCTCGCCCGCACCAAGTATGGCATCTTCTTGATGACTTAGGATGAGCTAAGCCCTTGTATCAAAAGGATTTAACCTTTTGTGTTAATTTGCTTCATAGCGTCTCTCCCTTCTTACCTCTGAGCTGCATTCACAGAGGCATCGCGGAACTTGATCTGGACAAACCTTTGATCCATCCTTTACAGTCCCCGTCTCTGCTGACACCTGTGGAGTTCACGTGGGCTCTGTTCTCACTCCAGGCTTTCACACGCTAATCAGTGACTCCACACCCACTGTGGGTTCTCTGCATCCTATCTGGGTCCGGCTGTGTTTGTTGTTTTGTGTCCGGATTCTCCGCTGCCTCTTCTACTGCCCTACGATCTTTGGTTGAAAGTCAGTCAGAGCCGATTCCATCACTTGGCTACTGAGATTAGTGGTTCAATAAACAGGAGTGTGCAGGTGTCTTTGTGGTGTGCTGGCTTAAGAGTTCTTCTGATGTATACCCAGGAGTGTCCACCAACAGAAAATTGGATAAAGAACAGGGAGATACTGGAGATTTTTCAGCCATGAAGAATGAAATTATGCCATTTGCAAGGAATGGATGCAAATGGACTTTACCACGTTAAGTAAAATAAGAAAGACACAAAAGGACAAATACCACATTCTCTTTTATTTATGGATCCTAGAATTCTTATATGTGTGTAAAAGCATTTATACTTGTAACATATATGTGATTGATAAATATATGGACTATATATGTCACATGAAAGCAGAAGAGAGAGATGGAGTGTGGGGAGATTAGTGGGGGAGGGGGAAGGGGAGGGGTACACAGGGTGAGAGAGAGTACAGCCTGGAGTAGATATGGTGAAAACACATACGTATCTTCCTAAAACCCAACACTGTACTACTGTGGAATGTTCTGTATGGCAAACGTGTTGCTAATAAAACACTGATTGGCCTGTGGCTAGGCAGGAAGTGTAGGCGGGACTAACAGAGAGAATAAAAAGAACAGGAAGGCAGAGGGAGTCTCTGCCAGCCTGCCACCGCCAGGACAAGCAGCTTGTAAAGATGCCGGTAGGCCACGAGCCATGTGGCAAGGTATAGACTTATAGAAATGGATTGATATAAGATATAAGGACAGTTAGCAAGAAGCCTGCCACGGCCATACAGTTTGTAAGCAATGTAAGTCTCTGTGTTTACTTGGTTGGGTCTGAGCGGCTGTGGGACTGGCAGGTGAAAGAGATTTATCCTGACCGTGGGCCAGGCAGGAAAACTTAAGCTACACTGTACAATGAATACATGCACACGCCAACAAGAATGCTTACTGGTCAGTGAGATGGCTCAGCAGGTAAAGGATCTTGCTGCCAAACCAGGCAATCTAAGTTCAATCCTTTGGACCAACACAGCGGGAGGGAACTGACTCCCAAGAGTTGTCCTCTGGCCTCCACACTTGCGCATGCATGTGCATACACATACTTGATAGAAATGCTAAAGGGAGAGAGAGAGAGAGAGAGAGAGAGAGAGAGAGAGAGAGAGAGAGAGGTTTGAATAAGGGGCCTGTGGAGATGGTTCAGTTGGTAAGCACTTGCCATGCAAATGTGAGGCCCCAGGTTTGGATCCCCAGTACCTACTGTAAAAGCCAGGTATAGTAACTGGGGAGGTGGAGACAGGCAGATTTCCTGAAGTTCACTGGTCAGCCAGCCTAGCAGACTGGTTAAACCTCCAGGTTCAGTGAGAGACTCTATCTCAGAAAATAAAGTGGAGAAATCGAGAGACAATGATACCAGTCTCTGGGCTCTACAAGAAGAGACACACACGTGCAAAAGCAGGCACACATGTATACATGCACAAACACATCACACGTACACATATTAAAAATGTTTTCAGTAATAAAAGTAAAGAAGAGAAGGAAAGGTAGATACGGGATAGGACATGGAACTGGAGGTGATGGCATGTATGCTTGGAGATAACTTGCATCTTATTTTTCCAGGGCTTCATTTGGGGTAAGAAGGGTGTGTCTTTGGACAAAACTGCACTGGGTCATGTGACCGCTGGTCACGGCTGCTCTCACAGCAACAGAGTTCTTGAGTGTCTGTCCACTGTTCCCCTGTGCCTGCTATGGAGATTTAGCTGCTGAAATGTTTGTCGCAGATCCTGTCCCTTCTCATCTCCAGGCTTTATTTACAAGCCCCTCAAAGATTTCTGCCCACATCTCTCCTCTCTTGGGCTCTCAGTAGGGGATAGTCAATGCCTTGAGCCTCACAGTTGGGACATGGTGTTGTTTGCTTTGGCTCTTTTTTTTTGGGGGGGGGCACCACCCAGCTCCAAAATAAATCACACACAGAGGCTTATTCTTCATTATAAATGCCTGGCCTTAGCTTGACTTGTTTCTAGCCAGCTTTTCTTAACTTAAATTATCCCATCTACTTTTTGCCTCTGGGCTTTTCCTGTTCTCACACTTCTGTAAATCTTACTCTTGCTCTGTGGCTTGCTGTGTAGCTGGGTGACTGGCCCCCAGAGTCCTCCTCTGGCTACCTCTTCTTTCTCCTAGATTTCTCCTTCTCTTAATTCTTTCTGCCTGCCAGCCCCACCTATCCTTTCTCCTGCCTTGCTATTAGCCATTCAGCTCTTTATTAGACCAGCAGGTGTTTTAGACAGGCACAGTAACACAGCTTCACAGAGTTAAACAAATGCAACATAAACAAAAGTAACACACCTTAAAATAATATTCTACAACAGGGACAGGATACTCTCTATACTCTCTGTGCATCTTCAGCTGTCCTGGGCAGTGTAGGTCCTGGGTATCCTCCTGCCCACCCAGCCATCCCACCGAACCCTCCTCAACTCTTCCTCATCATATGAAGGATTCTAGTGCTAATGCCTCCAGCTTCCCAGCAGCAGAAAGCTGTTTTCAGGACCTGGGAACCTGGGAAGGCTCCCTGAACTGCATCCTCTCTGCTCCCAGCCACAGCAGCTCTTCACCTGTCTCCTGGAGGAGGCAAGCTTGCTGGCTCCCAGTGCTTCCGTTGATCAAATTTGTCCCATGGGTGAGACAGGGTAGAGGAGCCCAGAAGGGTTTCCTCCCACCTCTGCAATGACACCTGTGCCCCGCCCCCCCACCACCCTGATCCCTGACAGTTGGACACCACAGAGCGATGCTTCTTCCCATCTCTCTGACTCCTGCCAAGCTCCATGAGAAGCCCTGGAAGTTGCTCCCTGCAGCCTGCAGGTGTCTCATGGCTGTTACCCTGGACTCACAGGCTAGGGCACACCGAGCTTTCGAGCCCGTTGAATATCTTGAGCCAAATATTCTTAGAAGCCCTAGGTGGTCCCCACTCTGTCCTAGAAAGCCAGTGTCCCAAACCACCTCTCCTGGAAGCCATATGTCTTCCTTAGGAGGGAGCCGGTGTCCCTGAAAGCTCAACTCTCTCTGCTACGATCTTGAAGACTGTCTGGCTTCTGCTTGTTAACATGGAAATGATGTTCTTTGCAGCCTTCTGCAGCTCCAGTGGAGACCACACGTGGTCTTCCTCTTTAAGGGCACTGCTTCTTTCATGGGCTATTGGTCAAAAATTGGTCACACGTAGCTAAAGAGAACAGGAGAAAATGTGGTCTGCATTCCAAACACCCAAAAGGCATGCATAGGCTGTGGAAGCTGGCGAGAGGGGGGTCTCCAGGTGTATGCAGCATCTCTGCCACACCCACAGTCTTGGGATTACTCTCTCCTCTGTCCTGTTTCCCCACTGGAAATACTGCTTCTGCCAAAAAGCACCGTCTCCTCAGTCCCTTGACATCCAAGCATCAGGGTCCAGCATGGACGAGAAGGGCTGTGTAGGGAGAACTCATCCCCACAAGGACCCAGAGCCTTGACACGGGGCAAAGCTCCTTTGCGTACACAACATGGCAGTGTGGGTCAAGAACCCCCAGGAGCTGTTGACATGGCCCCGTGGGTAAACCAGAGTTTGGATCCCCAGCACTCACTAAAAAGCCAGAGAGGTGCGGTGACCTGCCTATCATCCTAGTGCTAGGGTAGGGGGTGAAGATAGGGGATGCCAGGGGTGGGCTAGGTGGAGAATCTGAATCAGGGGGTTCTGGGTTCAACGAGAGACCCTGCTTCAATAGATGAAGCAGGAAACAATTGAAGAAGGCATCCAGCAGCATCCAGAGGCCTCCAGGCACATGTTCACAGGTGTGCATGTGCACCTGCAGGCATGTGTGTCCCTGCACACTGGAACACATAGACAGACATGCCAGCATGCGTGCACACCACACACACACACACACACACACACACACACACACACACACACTCTAGAAATGAAAAGAAATAATTCTGGTGCCAACGATGTCTGGCAAATGGAGTGCAGTAATGTGAGGGCGTGGTGGCTACCCTGCCCGAGCTCACCAGGGTCTTCCATCCTGCTTCTCCAGGCTCTCCTTATAGGTGACTGACACATGCATACTCTTTCTCTGACCTGAGATTCACTGCCAAATGGCGGTGGAGCATCTTGTCTTGCTTCATCTTAGCTGAAGGGGAGGAACCAGTTGGGAGCGTTTAAGAACATGTTGAAAGAGATATCTCCAATGTATGAAAAACTGATTAACGCTGCAGTTTCAGCCCGGGGCAGTGACAGAGGCTCAGGAGCAGCTCCCTGAGCTATGCACAGGAGGTTTGTGGCTCTGCAAGGTTTCCCTCATTCTGACAGTCACTTCTGGCCCCATCAATCCATACTAACCTCTCCGGGAATCTTCCTCTCCATCCATTGGCCCGACAGTGGTCACATGACCAGGCCTTGCTGCAAGGGAGTTGGGCTGAATGGGACTCCTGCTGGACAGCATGGTAGAGTTCAGGGGTTGAGAGAAACTTCCTGGAAGAATCCCCCCAGATGGTGCTGTACACACACCCACACACCCACACACCCACACACCCACACACCCACACACCCACACACCCACACACCCACACACCCACACACCCACACACCCGGGCTGCCTGTGGACAGGCACAGTCCATGCAGAAGGGCTTGGGGTCCCTAGCTACAACCCTGAGTCAAGACACAAAGCCTGCTGCAGAGACAGTGCCCAGCACATGCAGTGGAACAAGTGAATGTTCCTGAAATATTTTGTACCTTACGGAACACTCTGAGATGACAGAAATCTAGGCTGAGGGGCAGGATGGGGGATTTGGGTACACTGGGGTGGGGGGTGGGGGGGATGGGGAGCAACATTCATCCATCGAGAGGTGGAGTCACTGCCAGGACAGAACAGTGTCTTCAACATACCAGGAGTCACCTCTGACAACAACAGCCAGACACGTGCTGGCCAGTGTTGTGTGACCACTGCCCCACGGTGAGGTCCCAGGCTCTCTATTGCTTTGCATCATCTACACTGGCCAATCTTCAATCTTCTCTCCTCCTCATGATCCAACTCTTGGGCATCCAGCTTCCTGGTGGAGGATGAGGGGGTAGGGGGTAGGGGGATGGGAAGAGGAGGGGCATGGCAGTGACTAGAAAGGGCTACCTGCTATCTCCCTTCTCATCCATTGGACAGTACACGGTCACATGACCATGCCTTGCTGCAAGGGATGCTGGTATGTGTCTTTATTCTAGGATACCATGTGTCTAGCTAAATCCAGGAGGCTATAAACTGCTGCAGGGAGGCGGACACTGGAGACAGCAGCCTTGCTCCAGAGAAACAAGGGGTGTGCCTGCAGCCTTGAGAGCCTCCCATCTGTGACTGTAACCAGTTCTGGGCAGGTGAGGAAACTCAAGAGATGGATGGCAGCCTGCACAGATGGTCACTGACAAGCTGGGGAAGCGAAGTCAAGCAGGGGAGTTCCGACAAGCTGGGGATTTAAGTCGTGAGACTTGTTTTCCTAGAAGTTATGGGAGGTCACCGATTCAAAGGTGAAAAGGGGAAAGACAACAGCTGACTGCGTGAGGAAGAAGCTGGAAACTGTTGCTTCAGTGTTTACTCCCCAGCGTGAGGGCAGGCTGCGGACGGGCCGCTATTCGTTTTGTTTCTGCTGCTCAGCCTCTTAAGCGGTGTCACCATGGCAGGACTTGGCACACATCTCCTGTGACGCTGGTCCCCCTATTTGTCATGTAAGCGACAGGCATGGCCCTCCCGAGCAGCTCTTCTTTCCTTGGTCTCTGACACCACCTGGGGAACTCAGGGACTGAGGTATTCCATCCATTTACCCATAGAGATGTGACCAGAGGCTGGGGACAGTCACTCAGTATATACCCCAGGCCAGACACCGCAGTGGAGAGTCCATAGCTGAAGGGAAAGGGGAAGGCCAGCTCATCTGCCTTTTATCCAGCTGAGACACTAAAAATGCACACGGCTGAGTCTGCTGCGTGAAGTCAATGCCATAGCTGTAAACACCAAACACTCTTTCACAGGGGATTATTTTCCCCAGAGCTGCTGATGGCTCACCTTTCTATCCTGAGAACAACTGTCCAGCTAGCTAACGTTACGGGGCACTGTCTCAGATACAGGCAAGGGATGTCATTGGTGTCCCCCACTCAGGTGATCTCTTCTGGTTCCGAGCTGCCCCCTTCCCCTGGATGTGTCCTGAGAGAGTCCCTGAAGGGTCCCAGGAGGCACAGGCACGCAGGTCCTGTGCCCACACCTCCGTGACTAGCTAGCGATTAACATCCAGATGTATTTCTAAGGTTACACTTCAGGATCATTGTCTCCCTGCCCGTTTCTCCTCCGTGTTGGGGAGGGAGTTTTTGCAGCTAGGGTCAGAGATGGCCTGCTCTCTCTCAGGGAATTTAGGTGCAGGCAGGGAGGGAGACACAAAGGCTATATGATCCAACTGCAGTTACAATCCTGGTCAATGTTTGGACAGCATCAATGTGTCGACTTCTATCACCCACCTCAAGGCCTGTCACAACCTTCCTTGGGGACTGTGTTCTTTTCTCAGCTGTTCCAGTGACTGGGTCCGCAAAAATTAGCTCCATCCATTCAGGCTAGTCCTTACTTTTAAGAAGACTATTCCTAACAAAGTTGGCCATAAGCATCTAACTATTTCTGCCCATGGAAGTCAAGGCGGAATGTGGGGCTCCAATCTCTCTTTCTCTCCATGAGACATCTTCCCTTGTACCCTCCACAGTCACCTCCAGGAAACTACACTGCAACCACGGCTGCTTGCTGCCAATGTGGACCAGTCCTAGCTGCAAAATGCACTGTTCTAGGCACAACTTGTTTAAACAGCCTGCGTTGGATCTCGTTGCCTACACACCAGTCTCTGAATTCTAGACGACCTTGCTTACCCTGCAGCTATTCTCTCTCAGGCCAGATGGGGCGCACTATCCTGTTGATCCAGCACAAGGCCTTTGATTGGTGCAAGCGCAGTCCTTCATTTACATGAAGGTTTACTCCGATTGGCTCCATCACCCTTGCCACGCCCCCTTTTGGGTATGCGAGCCGGGAGCCTCTCTTGCCGTTCTGCTCCTAATGTTGTGGTAGTAGAGGCCAATGCTAGTCTTCACTAGCAGTTTTTTCCTCGTCTGTTTCCGACCTTCAGCATTCGTCGAAGGGGCTAAGCTGGTAACAGGAAGGGGAGGTGGCAAGCAGGAGCAGAATTATGGCCGTGGTGAACACAACACAAGAGGTGACAATAATGGTGACGGGGTAGCCGGAGATCTCCAGAGAGTGTTCAGGGCAGAAAAAAAAAAATGGGAGCAGAGGTGGTAGGGACCTCAACGTTAGGGAAAACCGAAGACGCGAGACTGTGGCCCTGGTCACAGAAGAGTTGCCAGGAGCTGTCATGCTTTAAGAACCGAGGGTCTCTGACACCCTAGGGTGACTGTCACCCTAGGGCCGAGAGTCCCGGCACTCCAAGGCTGCTTGGGAGCTGTAACACCAGCTGTCACAGTCACAGCATGTTGCTTCTGCTGCTGCTGAGAGCGGAGGATTACAACAGCTCCCAAGTGCTGGTGGCTAAATCCTCCCCCAATAACCCTCCAGGTGGGGTCCTGATAGCCAAGGTCTGGTGCAAAAGGCCCCTAGCTCAATGCCTAGAGCTGTTTGCATCTAGGTCTGTGTGGTTATTTGGCTACCCTCAGAGCCAAGCAACCACCATCTTGGGGAGTTCAGCAGCACTCACTGGTAAAAGGATGTTCCCCCTGGGTTTACAAACTGTTTACACCCCATTAGAGGTGAGGAGTCACAAGACCCTCACCTGAGAGTCCAGCCACTCCCTACCACCTGTTTTATACAACTCTGCCTTAAATTGCAGGTGGCCTCCGGAAGAAGTTAGACTTTATAGGCCGGGAACACTTGGGGAAGAGAGCTCCATCTATGGGGTTGTAGGGAAGCCATCATCCCTGCTGAGTGAAGAGCACTCACACCCTGTAAGTAACCCCTCACTATGTTCTGTAATGAACCCCAACAAACACATTGGTTTTTCAGAGTGAACTTTGGTGGAATCATGCCTCAGTTCATCATCGGAACCTCCGGAGGGAGGATAGATGTTGCTTATGTCTCTCCCACTGGGCAGGAATTTTAGCAACGCTCTGCTGGTCCAGCTCTCAGGCCTTGGATACGTCAGGAGCCAGGACTGACAGTTCTGGGAGAGCTGAGCAGAGCAGAAGGACCCAGGCAGCTGAGGGGAAAGAAGCATGCTGGCTCTACCTGAGTTTATTTGGGCTGGTACCCCCAAATGACCTCACTTGACTTCTTTGACCAAGGACACCTTAAAGCAGAGTGACTGTGGCTGGCACAGGTGTTTGCCTTTTTCACCTTCCACATACTTGCCCTGGATACTCATGAGATCCTGGCCCCCAACTATTGGGACTAACTATTGGGACTACAAGAAGACAAAAGTCACCCAGAATCTCTGGGTGAAAACGTAAGTTTTCAGGAGACTCCAGCATACAGCCAACGTGAGCCCTGACTCTCCACAGCCTGGAGCCACCTGCATTCTTGGAGTCTTGGTGGGATCAGGTTCTGGATCTATGGATTATATATAATAAGGCTGGGAGTCCATGTCTCTAACAAGCTCCAGGCAATGCCTTGGCAGCCTGTCCGTGGACCCTGTGAAGGAGGGAGACCTCAGAGCATCCTAAAGGGATTGGGGGGTGTCTGTTTTGGAGGCACCATCCATTTCGAATAACCTTGTGGACAGTTGGAATTGTGAAAACAATTTAACAGTTGAGAGAAGAAAAAATAAACCATTGTGGAAATCCAGTGCGACTTGGTATGAACTGCAAAGCTCGACAGGGAAGGGCAGAGAGGGCCATGGGTGCTCAGGTATTGGGGGCAGGGCATGGGAACTGCCATGTCCATGGTGTCCCGATCTCCCCACAGGAAGTTTGGCCAAAGGGATAAGTTGTCCTGTTGCTCTCTCTTTGGTCTCTCTAGGATCGCAGGATGTCCGTGGGATGCCACAGAAGGAAGGAACAAGCCTCAGGGTCCATCAGACTCAGGTTCTTTCCAGACATGAGATGAGGCCAAGGGTCAGACAGAGTTGGCACTTTGCAGGTCTCAGGACCTGAGGAGGTGCTCAGCAGGTGTGCAGCTCTGAGGACTTTGAGCCATCAGGGAGGGTGGAGCATCTGGCCCTCAGGTGGTACGCAGACTGTGGTGATGGTTCTGAGTGGTTCTGACTAGGTGGTGGTACTGGAAGAGGGGGATCACAGTGATGGTCTCTGGGGTGTGTGCTTATCTCCCAAACCCACCAAGTTCACATGGTGGCTACGCACAGCTAGTCACGTCTCAGTCCTTTTATAAAGGGCTTAAAAATGCTAAGTGTCAGCCTGGCCGTGATGGGGCCCAATACTCAGAGGCAGAGGCAGGTGGATGTCTGAGTTCCAGGACAACCAGGGCTACACAGAGAAACCTTGTCTTGGGGGAAAAAAAGGTATCAGGTCCAAAAGAAACTGGGAGGAGAGTTGGAGCTGGAGGGGGGTGGGGGGGATGGCTAACTGTGGTGTCTATTGGCATACCAAAGCTCATGCTGGCCTCTGGTCTTTCTCAGTATCACGACTACCTATGGCTTTTCTCAGCTCTTCTCAGTCTCCTAACCCTAAACTTCTCTAGCCTACAGGCTTTCCTTCCTGAAGCTTCTCATTCCTATATAACCCTGCCTTTTCAGCCCTATGCTCTCTTAGGTCCCTCCCCCCCCACCCCCCCACCCGCCTGCCCGCCCTGCTCCTGGCCGGGTCCAATCTGCTGGCTATGTTCAGTCTACTATATTCTGTCCCTGCTCTGGACTCTCTTCCAGATGCCTCTGGCTGGTCTCTTCCTCATATCTACAATAAAAACCTGCCCCTCAACCATGCTTTGGAGCAGTCATGTCCTCCCTTTGTACAGTAAGGCTGACAAATTTTATGTGCCTGTATTTCACCATAATTAAAGCTTATTTTAAAAGGAGCAAATTGGCATTACCTTTGTGTCAACGGCGTTGCAGTTTGTTTTACATATATAAATATGCACAGGTTTTTAATTTTTATTTCCTCTATAATTTTATCTATTTTTTCCCAGCGGCGAACAATGAATCACCATAATGAGAAAATAAAATGTGGGTGACCTTTGTGTGTCCTTCATTAAAGTTTGTATTTGGGGATGTTTGACTGTCTTGGGGAGAGCAAGAGAGCTGGGTCCCTAAACATAGCAGATGAGGAGAGGGAAAAAAAAAAAAAAGCCAAGGGACAGCAGGATCTTGGGTAAACACATAGGCACCACAGGACACCAGAGCCAGTAGCCAGGGGACTGAGGAGACATGCCCAAACCAGCAGGTGGTGCTTGGCCATGGATGCCAGGAGCCAGGACTCAGATCCTCTCCTGCCAAGCCTTGACACACCACTGGCTCTGATGGCCCTAGGATGGCAGGCCACATGTCACCTCCACTTAAGGTAGGAACAGTGGTCCTTCACGGCACAGCCTGAAGATGGCAGTCCACACTGAGGCCAGCTCTGTGCAGGCTTCGGTCCAGCCTGAGTGCAGGGTGGTGAATGATGGCCACGCTTAGTCTCCGTGAGCATCGGCTCCAGTTGTCACTTGCTGTGAGTCAGAGCTCCTGGTGCCTGTGATCAATCCTGAGCCCCAGGGCACCCCAACAGCCAAGCCCAGGATGGCCAGTGTGGCAGATGGCCGCGAAGCAGCATTTATCTTGGCAGAAAGTGCTACAAAATAATGGCAGAGTTCAGGATGTCCATTAGGGACATTAAAAAGAATAAAAGAACTGGCCTCGGGAACACCCCTGAGGTCTGATCCGAGGCCAAGTGGCAGCATGGAGGGCAGTGTGCTGGATCCTTCCCTGGCGCCATAAGAGAGAATTTCTCACTCCATTGACAGTGCGGGATCTGGCAGTTGAAGGAGCAAATGGTCTTAATTTTTGCTGCAATTCACTGACTTACAGCTCCTCTTGCTGAACTATATTTTTGGAGTGCTTCATGCTTTGCCTTGGGAAGATTCCTCTGTGTGGGCACTTGCATTTTATACGGGGACACAGTGGGAAAGAGGACGCTGACCTGAAGTGAATCCAAGCATCACCCCGTGTGTGGACCAATGAGAATTACAACCATCACCATGTTGGCTAACAACAACATCATCATCACTACCACAATCACCATGGTTACCATCACCACCATCATTATCATCAATACCATCATCGTCGTCACTGTCAACATTGTCACCATCACCATGGTTACCATCACCACCACTATCATCATCAATACTATCATCATCACTGTCAACATCATCAACACTATTATCATCATCATCATCATTACCTTCATCCCTACTATAAATACTATCACCACCATCACAACCATGACCTTTGCCATCATCACCACCACCACATTATCAATCATTCCATCACGTTATAAGCTCAGTCTGAGCAAAGATCTGCATGTTAGTCCTTCCTGCCTAGCCTGTAACATCATGGCTGGCACAGTCCACATGTGCTTGCTGGATGTGTATGGGGGTTACTGAGTGAACGTATGGAAAGCACCCAGTGGACTTCTCCAGTGGTGCCAACATTAGAGGGGGATACACCGCTTGCTGCTTTTTTTGGTCTCTGCTCTATCACTGTGAAGAGACCTCACAACCAAGGCAACTCTCATCATTGGGAGCTTTACTTACCGTTTCAGAGGTTGAGTCTATTATCATCATGGCGGGGAGCATGGCGGCACACGGGCAGGTGTGACTCTGGAGCAGTAGCGGAGAGCTTTACATCCTGATCCACAGGCAGCAGGAAGAAAAAGAGACACTGGGCCTGTTGTGGACTTTTGAAACCTCAAAACCCACCCCCAGGGACATACCACTTCCAACACAGCCACACCTCCTCCAAAGCCAAACCTCCTCCAAAAAGGCCACACCTCCCAATCCTTTCAAATAGTTCATCAGCTGAGGAGCAAGCATGGAAATACATGAGGGGCGGGGCATTCTCATTCAAGCTACCACAATGCTAGAGCCTAGATACTATAGGACCACAGATAAAAGCTGCCTTCCACCCACTCCAGATGTTCTTCTTACCCAGCCTACCTCACAAGGCTTCAAGCGGCCTCATTGATTAAATGCCCAGGCCCACTAAGTAATAGATTTACCATCAATACACACTGCCCTGGAGGCAGACCTGGGCAGGAAGTTCTCTAAATAAAGATATCTAGTCATGGGTTGACCTGGTGGAGGGATGCAGGAGGAGGTTCCATTAGTCAAGACCAGAGGCTCTGGGTTGGGAGGAGACATAAGGCCTCAGCTGCACTGGTCTCTGAGGCAAGGGAGCCTGGCTGGAGGGCTGCTTGTACTACTGGGCAGTGCCTTTGAGTACTTACTGTCTGATGAGGAGCTCTGAGGCACCCACACATCTAAGGAGGCAAGTCCTAGATCTCCTGGCCCTCCTTCTTGGTGATCTCATGGAAAAGGACTCGTACGGCTTGGGATAGCCATTGGATAGTGCCTGGTAAGGAGGGGAATGAGTATTTTATAATCTAGCTACATAAGGCAGAGTGGGGACTCAGGGTGGTACTCCGGTTCAAGAATGTGAAAGAATTGCCGTGGCTGGCTCCTGCTTGCAAAGAAAACGTAACGCTTGAAAATACCACACAGGAATATGTTCTAGAGACTTATTTTTTAACGCTGCTTATATTCCCTGCATTTCATTTGGAACCTGAATTCTGGGGGCTACTGTATCAACATGTCCAGCTTTTTCCTGCCGAACTGCCCAGACCCTGGGGGTGGTTATTGGATAGAGAAGCAGTGAGAACTTAGGACCTGGCTATTCTAGCCTTCAGCAAGGATTGCACTGACCCCTGGCTTCGCACACATTTTATATCCCTCTGCTACAGGAATCCCTTGGTTCTCAGACAAGAAGAGGAAAGAATTCAGTTCAGAGACACAGTTGGTTTAAGCGGAAGTTTATTGAGCAAAGCAAACATGGAGACTGGAATGCAGGGAGCTAGAAATAGACAGCAGCCCAGTGGGGGTCTATGAATATTTATGAGGTTGGTGGAATATTCATAAGAAAGGCGGCCCTCTTTTCTCTCCTCCAATCACGGGGGACCCAGTCTCTTACTTAGGGTGTTTCTTCCCATGAGTCTTTAGAAAGCTCACAGGGAGGGGAGATCTAAGGTTGGGTGCAAATGATACAGAGGTGAAGGCTGAGTCCTTGGGGGGGGGTGCTGCAGACCTTTTGTGGGTGCACATACGTGATAGATAGGAAAGTGTCCTGGTGCCTTAGCTTCTGCTATTGTGGGAGCAACCTAACTGCAGCTTCAAGGATATTTAACCACAAAGGGCTGCTCCGAATGCCTGGAGACGCTGTGGAAGATGTCCCTGAGTGCCTCGTATTTAACTCTTTGTCCACCTGGTAGGAGTGTACCACTCCTTTGCTCTTCGATGAGTAGCCCAAGGCTTAGAGAGGATAGGAGCTTACCTGAGGTTTCCCAGCATATTCCTGCAGCCCCAAATTCCTGTCCTACCCTACCCTAGGGACCTCTTCTCCTTGCCTGGCTGTCAGTCACCCTGATGGGAGTAGCCAGCAATGACTCCATCGGAAGGTATCTTAGTTAGGGTTTCTGTTGCTGTGAAGAGATATCATGACCACAGCAACTCTCATAAAGGAAAACATTTAATTGTGGTGGATAGCTTACAGTTCAGAGGTTTAGTCCATTGTCATCATGGCAGGAGGCAAGGCAGCATGCAGGCAGACATGGTGCTAGAGAAGGAGCTGCGAGTTCTTACACCTTGACTCACACGCAACAGGAAGTGATCTGTCTCACTTGGGGTGGCTTGAGCATATTTGAGACCTCAAAGCCCACCCCTACAGTGACAAACTTCCTCCAACAAGGCAACATCTCCTAATAGTGCCACTCCCTTTGGGGGCATTTCCTTTAAACCACCATAGAAGGCATCTGTTCTAGCCCTGGGCTATTTCTTCCCCCAAGCCCTCGCCTCTTGCATCCATCAATGTGGGTACCAGACCATTGCCTCAGAGAAAGGCCAGGATTAAGGATAACGGAAGCCAAAGTTTTGCTTTGCCCTTGGGACTCATGACATTTTGCTGAAGGGCATGTGAGAAGTTTTGGCAGGTTTGACCAGGCTGTTCAAATGAGATAAAACTAGCCAGAATGGTGGTGGAAAGAGCAGGCTAGAGAGGAAGCCTGGAGGGGATGAAGAAACAAGACAGAGAGGAGCCCAGAATCAGGAGACCTGGCCCTCCATAAAGATGGAATCCCAGAACAGACTCATCTCACCCCAAAATCAGATCTCACACCCCACACTCAGCCCTCTGACCCTGCTCCACATACGACCCCTGACTTGAGGGTAGAGGGGAATGGTCTCTGTAATGGACAGTACAGGACTTTGTGTGTAGTCCACCTCTGTATTTCCATCACTCTACGTGTGCAGTCACTTACCATTTGTGGTCAGTGTCCACATGTGGTCCGTCTCTGTGTCACAGTCATTCTGCATATGTGGTCACTCACTGATCATGTCACTCTCCACGTCAGTTTCCATGTGCTGAGTACTCTGCTGAGCTCTCCTGACTGGAAGCTGGTGCTGTGGCCACCCCATACTGGGGCCTGGGGACCATATTGGAATCTATGAGTGAGTCTCCAGGAGTGGAAACAGGCACTGGGAGGGAATCCTCTGGATGGCTCTTAGTGATGAGGAATGAGAACGAGAAATAACACCCACCAGCACACAGCCATCCTTTTCCTTGGAGCTGGATGGGTGCCAGGGGCCTACCTGCACCAGGTCCCACAGTCTCCTCAAAGGCACTCATCTCTCTCTACCCTCCTGGATGTGGAATCATAGTCACTTGATGCTCAGACATTTGGCAGTGACGAAGTTCTCACAGGGAAGAGCTGCAGGACAGGGTTGCCTGGGTGCTTTGGGTCCTCCCCGGCAGCTTCCCTGGGTCCGAAGCTTCAGAACAGCAAGACCCAGATCTCCCGGGGTGTGTGGTCCATAAGAATGTGCTCAGTGTCCATATTTGGAAAAAGGCTAAGGACACGGGTCATAGGACAAACTTACACTCCCAGCCCCTCCCTTCCATGCACTCCACTGCCTCAGCACAGGAAGCTGCAAACCATACCGAAGAAGACGTTTTGTCCTTGCCCACAGTGGGTCCCCATGCTGAACTGTTCCTGGGTTTCCTTCCCAGGCAGGGGAAGTTGTGCTGGGGGGGCACAGCAGGATGTGGCCCACAGAGGTTCCTGTGAGGAGGGGGCCAGTGTCCTTTGGTAATATTAATGTGGTGACCACTGGGGAATTTATCGATGACGGGTGAGCTGTCATTACAGGTAATTTCCCTGTACCATCACATTAGCTCTAAGCGTTCAATGGCCTTGTAAAAAGTCACAGCCGCCATTAGCAGGATAGCGCCCTCACCTGCAGTGTGCTTTGGGAGTCAAAGCAGAACCAGCCTGCAGCCCGTGTTCTCTCAGGCCACTAAATTACCTGGCTGGACAGCAATTCCAGGATGGAGTTATTAAACGCAGACAAGCTGGCCCCAGGAAGCCGACTTCCTGTAAATGTACTGGAAGAAAGGTCAAGACATGCTGGCCCAAGGAAGCTGACTTCCTGTAAAGGCCCTGGAAGAGAGGTCACAGGAAGTGCCATGCAGAGACAAAGGAGCAAAGAGGCGGTCCACAGAGACCCAAGTACCAAATGCTGGGGAAGGAAGAGGAGACAGATCTGTCTCTGATGCTGGGAACTTCAAGGGTCAGAGTAGACAGGCTAATATGGGTCTTAGCCTTCAGAGCTGTTCCTGGGTCCTGACTCCACACTGATCTTCATTGGGCCCATGTCTTTCTCTGGTACCGTGGCTGCTCTGTACCAAGGTCCCTGTCTCTCTTCTAGGTGTGGAAATTAGTCGAGGCAGCATCTACAAACTGGAGTTCTCTATGCTGGGTCCAGACTTTAAGGATAGAAGAAGCGAGCATCAACACAGGGTCTCTTTGAATAAGGACTCAAGCCCCTTCCCTAGGGAAGCGTGGCCAGGCCTCCAGCAATTCTCCAGTATGTCCAGCATCACTGTGCTCTTTGGCCTGTGGCTGGAGGCAGGGCTCTGGACTTAAGTGCTCAGGTTTGGATGCACTGACCATTCCGTTCCTGGGAACCTCATGTTCCATAAACACCAGGACACATAGACAAGCCAGGAGCTTGCAGGGAACTGTTCTGTTAGAGAAGCCAAAGACTGATTCCATCATGGTGGGAAGGCCGCAGCAGAGTGAAGGGGCTCCACCCAAGCCTGAATTCAGGAGTGAGACAAGGAGAGAGCCCCTGCCTGGATCCCTCCTCTCCTCATCCCAGGCTGTCAGCATATTCCCACAGTCACAGCCTCTGAGGATCCCAGGAAAGAATAAAGGTGAGTAACTCCCAAGGGTCTGAACCAGGGACCCCCATAGGTCCACCAGGTGCAGCTCCCAAGGTATGCATACCTAGAGAGGAAGGCTCTCTGCATTGTTTCTGCCCAGGAAAAGAAACCCAGCAGGCTCTGCCGAATTCAGAGCTGGGAGCTGCCTATGCATCTAAGCAGAACCACTCTGGTCCCACCGTGCTGTCCCCTGTACCTACTACACCAGCTACCCTCCTGAATTCTCATCTCCATGGACCCCTGTGAACAGTTCTACAGCACCACGACCACTGAGCCAGGCCGTCTCCAGGTCAGCCAGCTCAAGGTCACAGAACCTCCCCTGTGCCCTGCAGCTGTGATTACAGGTGGAACTTTCCAGAAAGGACAAGTTTGGTCATTGGAGAGGGCATCGCTAGAGTCCCAGTAGAGAGGCTCAGAACCACCTCAGGCCTCAGCTTACCCTGGGGGTGGAAGAACAAAGCCTTCATCGCAGCCAGTCCCAGAGCCTCCGATTCCAAACTGCAAGGAAGGGTAGGCCCCTCGGCCCTATCCTGCATGGCCGGGATACAACCGCTAATAGCAGTCAGGTCTTTCACCCTCGGATGGTCCCTCTGAGCTATGGGAACAGAGGATGCTTGAGGCAGGGAGAAGGTATGTTTGCCCCCCTCCCCCAGGTACAGTGGGAAGTGGGGGAACCTGATGGCGTAGCAACTGGGGCCCAGAGAGCCACCTCCCCCATACTCAAGTCCTAGGCCCTCTCCTGTTTATTTCTCTAAGTCCTTCTGAGCGGCCATGTCCAGGTCGATTGTGACAGGGAGGTGGGTGAGAGTGACCAGAGCGACTTGCTGAAGCCAGACATCACCCTGGTGAGTCCTGTGTTCCTTTTACATTTGTCCTCGGCTCTTAAGTGGCCATGTCAAGAGCAGGGGTTCCGGCTCTTCCCAAGACCCTGACTCCATGTGGTCCCTGAGGAAGTCACACTGGTAAGGTTGTCCTTACCTCACACCCTGATCATACTCTGCTACCTTGGCACCTCCCTTGTCCTGATCGCCTGGTGGCCCAGGAATCCCACCTAGAGGGGTCAAGCTTTCATGGTGGCTTCTAGTTCTCATCCCACCCAGACAGCAAAATCCCCCCGGAGGCAGCACTTGAGAAGTGACCTTATAATATCAAGATATTGCTTATAGCTTGCCGCCAAATCAGGATTCACAGACACCCTCTAGGCCCATGGTCCTCAACCTGTGGGTCATGACCCCCCACAGGGGTCACCTATCGGATATCCTGCATATCAGATATTTACATTACGGTTCATAACAGTGGCAAAGTTACAGTTCTGAAGTAGCAACAAAAATAATTTGATGGGTGGGGGTCACCGCAAATAAACTGTATTAAAGGATTGTAGCGTTGGGAAGGTTGAGAACCACTGTTCTAGGCTGACTGAGTCCCAAATCAGCTGTACAGAGACAATGTGAAGATCCTGCAGACTGGCTGGCCTTCAGAGGTGGGGAATAGTGTGATTTACCCTAATATGGGGAGGTTTCCAGGGCTGTATGCTAGCTCCACAGAGCCTGCAGGAAGCCCCCAGACTTGCCCTGAGGCACCCCAGAAACAGATGTCTCTGCAGCCCTGTGGGATGGGTAATGCCTTAGGGTCTCTGGATCCAGGATAGTCTGAGGAGAGACACTGAGATCTGCTAGCAGCAACAGCGCTCTCTTGCTTGGCATCATGTCCTCAAGGAGAGAGCCAGTCTATCTAATGTGAGGCTCTCTGGTGAGCCAGACAGGGACCTGGGACCCTCAGGAGCACTGGAACCTTGTGCCTGGGTGATCCCATCTCCCAGAGCAAGTCGTTTCCTATCTGTCTACTGCCTAGGGCTGCCCCCAGGAGCCCCGGCCCTTGTGAAGTGAAGGGCCACTGCACCTTCAGGTTTCTCCCTCCAGGACGGCGCTCTGACCCCACCAGTAGCTCAGGATTCACCCTTCGGTACCCCGGCATACCACGAATCCCCATGCTTCACACCCCTGTGCCTGGTACTGGGTACAAATCCCACGGGGCTCCCACCCCTACTACTACATTTCCTCAGGGAAGCTGGAAAGTGCTGGCCATCTGTCCCAAGAGCCTGGGGACTTCAGTCAAGTACAGAATATTACTGGATTCTGTTTAAAAAATGTTCATTGCCTGGAGTTTACTGAGCCCACTTCAGAACAATAAATCCAAACTCTTTGCATAAGCATTTGCCCTTAATAAAACATAAGGACGCTGGAACTAGCATGGTTTTGACTATTCACTAACATCTAAGTTTAACTAATTTAAATAAATTCAATAAGTGGCCATAAGGGCTGGGGATGGGGTGGGGGATGGAGACACTTACCTAAGCACAAAACACAAAGACTTACGGTTATCTATTTCTTTAATTGGTCCCTCAAAATGCAACCGTAAATCTGTATTATACTACAACTTTAATGAATATTCATTTCTAAAATGAAATAGGTGTTGCTCTGGTTTCTGTTCAAAACCAGAGGGGAGAGCAGGCTGTGGCTCACAGCCTCCGGTTCTAGGGCAGCCCAGGTATCCATGGGGTGCCAGGAGGCCTGACTGCCAGCTGTCTGTAGAAGCTCTACAGACCGCAGAGCTGTGTGGAATGTGCTGTGTAGGTGCAGAACTTCACAGTGTGGAGGGTGCCACGCTGCCCCTGCCCTGGATCACACGCACGGAGCTGTCAGCTGCCTCTTCCCTGCAGAATGAGCACAAAGTCGTGGGGACCGTCCTGCCCAATGAGAGGGTCCAGCCACATAGACCTAGGGTCAGAGGCAGAGACTTGGCACTCAGATCCGGCGGTCACACACACATCGGAGAGTCCAGAACACTGCTGTGAGCTGACAGAGGCTCGGAGCCCCTAGTCCTCCATTGTTTCCGCTGCCGCCCTCTGTCTCTCTCAACATCTGGCCTCTTTATTATTATCATCAAGTCCCTTCTCTCCTCACCCCTACACCTTGTTTCCCTTCTGCACCCCACGCGCTGAAGCGGATGCTGTGGAGTGGAAAATGGGTTTGGAACAGACGCCCTTCATGCATTTTTCAATGTGATGGGGAGTCACGGGCCTTCATTAGGAGCGGGTGTGTCCTAAAAGATGATATCCTGACTGAGTTAGCCTGTTCCCTTCCT
Organism: Peromyscus aztecus; assembly: GCA_902168405.1. Classification (NCBI taxonomy): domain Eukaryota; kingdom Metazoa; phylum Chordata; class Mammalia; order Rodentia; family Cricetidae; genus Peromyscus; species Peromyscus aztecus. The sequence goes on along the minus strand of CABHPQ010160282.1, from coordinate 1,930 downwards.
GTCCCCAGACTGTGGCTGAGGTGACACTCAGGCACCAGCTAAGTCCCTTTGGTGCCTGCTTGCTCCTGACATCAGGGCACAAGAGTGGGAAGGGGAGCAGTGACTGAACCGCTCTCAGGGTCCCAAGTACTGGGTCCTCAGGGTCTGAGGGCCCGGTTCTCTCCCCATGCTCAGATAGAACGCATAGGCTTGAGAACCAGGTGAATCAGAGTGGGATGGGGGTCTCTAGTATTCCATAATGTTCCCGAGTCCAATTAAGAGTCAATACATGATGGAACTAGACAACGGGCAATCTCTTCCTAAGTAGGATGTGTGGTGATGTCACTAGATAAATGCACACAGACTCCAGCATTCCTGGAACCTGACCCCAAGCCCCTGCTAAAGATTACAGGATAAGACTTGGTTTCCCTGACATTGCCTAGTCACCGCATGACTAGGGTGGGGGTAACAGCCATCATGGGGGCAGGAGGGAAGGCTGGACAGGACTGGGATACCAGGAATCAGCATCCAGGGGTGAGAAAAGACAGTCCAGGATGGGGGAAGGCATCAGTGGAGATAGAGAGAGCGAGGCATGTGCCCCCGGCATAGATACCGCTAGACCTCACTCTTGAAACAAATTTAAAGGCAAAATTATCAAGAACTACAGGACACAGTCACAGACCAGTGAGTATAGAGGTAGCTGTTGTCCCATCTGACACACAGCCCTGGACTTTCCCTCTTGGGATATGAGGATAGGGCTGATGCTGGGACTATGGGCACCCAGCAGCATGGCCCCCATCATGGTAGTATCGGTACCTGCACTTTACAGGGGAATCTAAGGCACAGAGGGTAAGGCTCTCAGGAAGTGGATGGACAGTAGGGCTCATACAAAGTGGCTGGGCTCTGCTGAGCTCACCCAGCCACCCAGCTGGGCTCAGCAATTGCAGATGTCACTTGGATGGGACACACAAGGTCTCCAGCCTCCTGCTTCAGAGCTGCATATTAAATGAAGAGTGCCGTCTTCAGCCCCAGCCCCAAAGCTTGAGGAGTGTAATTGCAAAGTGTTCTTAGGATGCATGCAAGGTGGCGGCGGTGGCGGCGGCAGCTGTGATTGTCGCTATTTGCACTTTGGAGGTGGCACAGTGACAAACT
>CABHPQ010160281.1:23691-46702 GCA_902168405.1 Peromyscus aztecus | reverse complement strand
ACCTATTGAGAAGCCTTTGGGACAGCCTCAGGCCAGTACAATAACCTGCAGCAAAATTGTCAGGCCACCTTTCACACTGTATTTTGGCAGTTCACGTGCATATGCTGCACAGACTATCATATCCCCTTCTACAGGCATACACAATCTAGCAGATGATGTCTCTGTTAGTTACACAAACTATCATCCTGTTTTTGAGTGAGTTGTACTTATTTCAGTCCTGGATCACCAATCGTTTCTGAGCATAGTAGTCAGTTTCACCCTCTCACTGCCTTCTGAATCGCACTTGGTAGCTCTTAAAGTAGGCTTTATTCTTGACAACTTTAATAAACCCCATTCTGAGGAAGAAAAACTTAAAATCTCAGCTCCACATAGACCCACAGGCCTGCTGGGACTATGTGGGGAAAGACCAGAATCTTGTGCACCCATCTTAATTTTTAACCTAGTTAAAATGTGTTTTTTGATCTAGAAGTTCTTTTTTAATCCAATAGTTTCAAAAAATGACTTCTGTTTTTAAGTAGCTGGAGTGTTTGCTTTGGTTGGACCTATGCAAATAGTGGAGCAAAACTATGGAGTTACCCCTCCCCCCAAGAAATATTCTGTTTTATAGTGACCTATTGGATTTTCCTTTCTTGCCCTATCACTTAGCTTACATATTCATTTTGATTTCTGCTTTGATTTTTAAACAATCTAGATTGTTTAAAATGCTAGAGCTGGGAAAAGAGCCCAATCCATAAGTGCTTATCTTGAAAGCAGGTGGACATGAGTTTGAACCCAGATTCTACATTGTAAAAGCTGAGTATTCTAATTATATTATAACCTTAAAACAAAACAAAAATCTTAGCATGGTGATCTGCTCTAGTAATCTCGGTGCTGCAGAGGTCAAGACCAACAGATCCATGGAGCTTGTTGGCTAGTGTATTAGTCAGTGGTCTTTAAAGTAACAGAACTTAAAGAATGAACCTGTCTTATATAAGTATAGAAAGGGGATATATTAGAATGACCAATAGGCTGTGGTCCAGCTAATCCAACAATGGCTGACTATGAATGGAAAGTCCAAGAATCCAGTACTTACTCAGTCCATGAGGGTGGATGTCTCAGTTAGTCTTCAGTATACACTGGAATCCCAGAGAAGTAAACTCTAATGCCAGTGGAGGAATGGACTTAGTATCAAAGCGAGAGCAAGTAGGCAAAGAGGAAAAGCTTTCTTCTTCCATGTGTTTATATAGGCTTCCAGCATTCGGTGTGGCCCAGATTAGAGATCTGGATTAAAGGTGTGTCTTTCTACCTCAAAGGTCCAGATTAGAAATAAATCTTCCCACTTCAAATTAATCAAAAATCCCTCACAGATGTGCTGTCTATTTTTGTGTTTTATTTAACTCCAGATGTAGTCAAATTGATTACTAAGAATAGCCACAAGTGCATCCCTTGTCAACTTCACACACAATCCTATCTCATGTCATGATTAATCACCAAATGAAAACAATCACCACCTCATAACACCTAAACATGCATGATATAACTTTCCCATGTACAATCACAAATGCATTATGTATTTAACCATATCAAAATTATACCTAACATGCTATAACTATACCTCATACAACCACAAACAAATTGTCAATTTAGAATAGGTGGCAATGTCCCTTAAGTAACATTCTTTTAGTATCTCAAACTTAAATATGATCTAACCATTGATATTCTCTTAATTGATGTTATATCACATGATAAATTGAGGAAAGAAAACACAAATACCTTTACAAACATATTCTTAACAAAATATGAAGCACTCATGTCACTTTTAGTCCTCATCTTTGCAACTGGTTATATGGCCTTAGCTGGTATTTATAACTACCTTCCTCTGCTACCCATTCTGTATTGCCCCCACTGTTGGCAAGCACCTCAGAAGGTCTTTGCACTTTTTGTGGAGGAGTTGCCTATACCTTAATTCCTGAAGGCTCTTTTTCCTTTGTCAGCCTGCCTGGGTTAGGCTGTTGTAGTTTCTCGTTTACTTTAATCACAGATATGGTAACACCAAGAGAAGCCCTAAAGGATCTCCTGCACTCCAGACATAAACTTTCCTACCTCCATTGTGTAGAAGCAATCCAATTTCCCCATGGAAATCTGGATCAATCACCCCTCCTACCACTGTTTGTTATTCTTTTCTTGGTCTGTTGGCTTAATGGCATCAGAAGCCTAAAGTGGACAGGGGGAAGTCTAAGCTTCCAGTTCAATGGAATATTTGTTGTGGATCCTGGCAGAAACATTCTCCATTCTGGAACCAAAACTTCTAGGCCAGTAGAACATAGAGGTGTGGGAACAGGAAGCAAAAACTTCCCTAGTGGGTCATGAGGTATGATAGTAGGTGGAACTATTCCCTTTTCCACCCCTTGATTCCTGGGCCCACAGATCCCAACTATGAAAGAAACAGTACTTACATTGGATACTGATTCAAAGCATATACTGCCTTCTCAAGAACCCTTACCCAGCCTTCCATGCTGCTGCTGCCACCTAATTCTCACTTTACCTGTGTCATCAAAAGGCCATTTCATCTTTCTATCAGATCAGCTGCTTCAGGATGGTGGAGAACATGGTAAGACCAATGGATTCCACTGTCACACTTCTCTGGCTGTTCAGTGGGTTTCTTAGTCAAGCAATATTGTATGGAATACCATGATGGTGGAAAAAGAGTTCTTTAAGACCATGAATGGTGGTTTTAGCAGCAGCATGTGTAGGAAAGGCAACTCCATAGCCAAAATAAATATCTAATCCAGTAAGGACAAAGCATCATTCTTTCCATGGAGGTAGTAATCCAATGTAGTCAGCCTTCTACCTGGTTGATGGCTGGTCACCCCAGGTAATGGTGCCGTGTCTGGGACTCAGTGTTGCTCTCTTCTGTTGGCAGAGGTGGCACTCAGCAGCAGATGTAGCCAGTCAACCTTGGTGAGTGGAAGTCCATGTTGTCAAGCCGATGCATAACCCCCATCTCTGCCACATGGCTACTTTGCTCATGGGCCCATTGGACAATGACAAGAATGGGGGAAAACGTCTGAGTGTCCAGAACAGAATATCCTAGATATCCTATTTAATTGATTATTGAACATCTCCTCAGCTGAAGTCACCTTTAGATGAATATTTACATGGGACACAAGTATGTTTACATCCTTCACCCATTTGGAGAGATCTAACCACATACTTCTTCCCCAGATGTCTTTCTCACCAATTTTCTAACCATGTTCTTTCCAAGTCTCAGATCATCCAGGCAGTCCATTGGCTACAACCCAAGTATCAGTGAACAATCACATTTCTGGGCATTTCTCCTTCCAAACAAAATGTATGAACATGTATACTGCCTAAAGTTCTGCCCACTGTGATGATTTCCCTTTGCTGATGTCTTTCAGGATTGTCCCAAAAAGACAATGCTGCCTCTGTCCACTTTGAGTGGTGTCTGCATAATGTGCAGAACCATCAGTAAACAATTCCCTAGTCTTCTCTTCCTCAGTCAGCTGATCATAGGGTACACCCAATGAGGCTATTGATATATGTTTGGCAGCCAACTGTGTTGTAACTGTCTTAGGGTTTCTATTGCTGTGAAGAGACACCATGACCATGGCAACTCATAAAGGAAGACATTTAATTGAGGCCATGGCTTACAGTTCAGCTATTCAGTCCATTATCTTCATGGTGGAGAGCATGGTGGCGTGCATGCAGACATGGTGTTGGAGAAGTAGCTGAGAGTTGCCATCTTGCAGGCAACAGGAAGTCAACTGAGACACTGGGCAGTATCCTGAGCATAGGAAACCTCAAATCCCACCCCTCACAATGACACATATCCTCTAACAGGGCCATACCCACTCAAACAAAGCCATACCTCCTAATAGAGTCACTCCCTATGAGATTATAGGGGCCAAGTACATTCAGACTACCACAGCAACTAAAGTAGAAAATTTAGGCTTTTGGGCTACATTTTCATGTAACTTGCTTGTGCCTTCAGGACCTGCTTGGGCCTGATTATGTATATACCCAGTCATGTCACTTCCTGGGATTAAAGGCATGTGTGCTTTCCAAGCAAAGGCATGAGATCTCAAGTGCTGAAATTAAAGGCATGTGCCACCACTGCATGACTCTGTTCCCAGGGTGGACTTGAACTCACAGAGATCCAGACAGAACTCTGCCACCCAAGTGATAGGATTAAGGGTGTGCACTACCACTGTTTGGCCTCTAATCTGGTGACTGGCTCTCTCCACTGATCCCCAGATAAGTTTATTAAGGCACACAATATATCACCACAGACAGATGACCAAGATCCCTTCTAACTAAATTACGATACAGGGCTGGGGAGTTAATGCATCCTTGAAGTAAAACTGTAACAGTATACTACAAGTTAAAAAAAAAAAAAAAAAAAAAAAAAAAAAAAAAGTTTCTTGTAGACCTGTTGATAGGTACTGAGAAAAAGGCATCATAAATCAATAAATGCATATCATGTACCAGGAGATTAGTTTTTCTCCTCAAGTAAGCACAGCACATCTAATACAACAACTACAATTGGAATCACTAGCTGATTGCATTTTTGATAGCCAGTTGTCAGTCTCCACCATCAATCTTCGATAGGAGAGTTAAAGGGAGATGTGTTGGAAACCATGACCTCTGCATCTTTCAAGTCCTTGATGGTGGCTCTAATTTCTGGAAACCCTCCAGGGATGTGATACTAGTTTTGATTGACCAATTTCCTTAGCAGAAGCAACTCTAAAGGTTTCCATTTAGCCTTTCCAAACATAATAGCCCACACTCCACCGGTTAGGGAACCAATGTGAGAATTCTTCCAACTTCTAAGTATTTCTATCCTAATTACACATTCTGGAACTGGGGAAATAACCACAGGATGAGTTCAGGGACCCACTGGACCTACTGTGAATCGGACATCAACCAAAACTCCATTCATCACCTGACCTTCATAAGCCCCTACTTTACCTTGATAGCCACATTTTTTTTTTTAGAATCTCCCAGAATTCAGAACCAATACCCAATAGTCCTCAGAAAGCTTGACTGTTTCCTTTCCCCCAGTGTACAGTTACCCTTGCAAAAGGCCTTTGGGGAGGGACTGCAGAAAGGCTAACAGTGAAATTTTAGGTATTTTATCAAAGTTCTTCCTCTAGGAAAATTCAGCCTGATCCAGTCTTATGTTCCTTCCACCATTATCCCACACACTTAAAGTCTATTCTCACACATATTCCCCAAACTTCTGCTTGAATGAACTGGTAAACTAAGCTCTTTTGTAGTGTAGTACTCGTCCTGGATTATACTTTCTTCTTCCCCTCTAGGAGCCTCCTTTGCTTTAATAAGTCTGATTATCCATCTAGAGGCAACTATTGGTAGGCCCCGAGGGACATCAGTATTGTCTTGCCTGGCATTTCCTTCAGAGAAAGTTACTGCTGGTTTAGCAGACAATGAAGGATTAATTTTCTCAGTCTAAGGTGACAAAGGTAAAAGTCTAAGGGAGTGGCTGTGTGAGTACATCTCCTGCTGAGGATAGAGAGACTACTTCCTCAGGAGATATAAACACTTGAGAATCTGAGGGTTCAAAGTTCTTAGCTTCAATAAGGTCCTCCCTATAGCTGAAGTTTTCTCCAGTCCTGACTGGCCCACGGTCAGGACAAATCTCTCTTACCCTCCAGTCCCGCAGCTGCTCAGACCTAACTGAGTAAACACACAGAGACTTATATTGCTTACAAACTGTGTGGCCGTGGCAGGCTTCTTGTTATCTAGTTCTTCTATCCTAAATTAACCATTTCTATAAATCTATACATTGTCACATGGCTTGTGGCTTACCAGTATCTTACATGTTGGTACTCATGGCTGCGTCTCCTGACTCAGCCTTCCTGTTCCCAGAATTCTCTTCTCTGCTTGTCTGCCTATACTTTCTGCCTGGCTACTGGCCAATCAGCATTTTATTTATATAGAGCGATATCCACAGCACCTCCCATACATCCCCATCCCAAGTTTCAAGATCTCAGTAGAGACTTTTTAATTATCCCAATTAATGCCCTTACTTTAACTTCCAACACTTTCTGAGGATGAGACTTGAATTTTTTAATTGTAATTCAGTCATCTTCTAATGAGGGCCGCAGTTTGATTTTCTACAACTTAAGCTCTGTGGCTGCTGGAGAGAAGAGAAGATCTCTTCCAGGGCACACTTAGAAACCTTTAGACTGTTTATGCACATCTGGAGCAGGTCAGTTTTATCACTAAGTTCATTGTTGTCCTTCACTGCATTCTGAGATGCTAGGAGTTGGTTAATTTATCATGAGCTCATTCCTTTCCTTGGTTAATTATCCAGAGATGCTAGGAGCAACCAGCCAGCAATATCATTTTTCTTATTTTTCCACAAACTGTCAGAAGTTTGATATACAGGATCACCAAATCCGTTGCCTCCCACAATTGGTGAGTCAGGATAATCAAACGCGTCTATCTTCTTAAGTCCATAAAATAGTTCACACCATGGGGTTTTAGTACTCCCCAAGATCCCAGGAGAGACTTTGGGAACTTTGGGCATTGGCAAATTAGAAAGCCTATTCCAGATACTTAAGAGGTTCGTCCTTATACTTCTGTTGCCCTAAAACCACTCCTGGTACCAAAATCAGTGTTAGTCAGGGTTCTCTAGAGTAATCCAATATTGTTCAGTCTACTAGGCTGGACATCTCAGCTGGTCTTGAGTATATGATGAAATCTCATAGACGTAGGCTGTAATGCCAGACGAGAAATGGACACTCTAGTGAGATGGAAGCAAGCAGGCAAAGAGCAAAAACTTCCTTGTTCCATGTTCCTATACACTGCATCATATACTATAGAATATACAGGCTTCCAGCAAAAGGCATGGACCAGATTAGAGATGAATTTTCCCTTTTCAAAAACTCTGGATGAAACGTGTGTCTTCTTAGATTAGAAGTAGGTTTTCCCTCTTCAAATTAACCAAAAATATTCCACAGGTGTGTGATCCATTTGGGGGTATAGTTAATTATAGATGTCACGTTGACAGCCAAGAATAGCCATCACACTTACCAAACTATTTCAGAAGTAAAGTTTCTGATAGTCTATGACTTTAGAACATATTTTTCAGTACTGTCATTTGAGTTACTTAAGCAAAAATTTACAATTTTACACTACCATGGCTTTGTACCACATTTTATTTAAGGGCACCTTAAAATTCTTGTTTTTTCTGTTGAAGCAGGGGCTTATCTTGCAAATGAGTGAAGACTAGAACAGGGCCATAGCCAAGTGAAAGACAAACTGTCTTTTCTTCAGACTACTTATGTTGTGTGTGGGGTCTGAGAGTCCAAAACAACCAAAGCAGGCACGGGAGTCCACACAAAGCGAGATCTTTATTGAACTGGGCAGCAAAAACTGACCAGTCAGGGACAACAGTACAGATCTCGGAGCTGACTGCATCCCTGAACGTTCACTTCAGCAAGTATTTAAAGCACAAACTCACAAACTATGCCAAGTTACAGTTACATTCTTCCATCAATCAAGATTCAAAGATTAGGGACTTTCCTAGGAACATTTCCTTGTGGTACACTTTCCTGGCCCTCATTGGTTGGTTTACTCACCTACAGGTGAGAATGCAGGGTTGCCCAGCATTCATGTCTCAACTTGCCAACCAGGATCTCAGTGATGTCAGTTACCCAGGAAGGTCTCGAGGGATCTTGGGAACTTAAACTTTGTTTCACTCTGCTTTTCAAGATGGAACTTTTATTCAAAATGGCTTCAGTTTGGTTCCTTCTTACACTTGTAAGCCAGTCCTAAGAGCTAGTGGTTGCTTACAGCTTGTTGGTTGGGGATTACTGACAGATGCATGGGTGAGTTAAAGGCTACTCCCTCAATGAAGACCCCATCTCAGTATGAGCAGTGAGCCACAAACTACATCCTCAGAGCTCCCTTCATGACTTGTACATAGCCTCACTGATCAAGTCTCCCTCTCACTAGCAATTGTCACTGCTTATATAACCTTGGGAAGTTTCTAAAGGATCTGTAAGTTCAAGAGCTTACTTTTTATTTATTTATTTTTTTTTGCTTTTTGAATCATAACTGACTGTCCTCTAGGCAAGAGTGTTTTAATTCTGAGGAAATAAGCATATATATGCATATATATATATGCTTATTTATCAATGTTGTTCATTTTTTCAAAGAGGCAGCCTTTTGGTTGATCCTATATATTCTGTTTGCTATTTCATTAAGTTCTTCCAAAGGTCTTATTGTTTCTTGACACTTGCTGCTTTAGGGTATAGTCCACCATGTTTCTCAAGCCCTAGCAGGAGTAGATGGAGGCATCTGATGATAGTGCACCCACAGTCAAGAAGCAAAGAATGTTGAATGCTGGTGCTGTGCCCCTGTGGTGGTATGAATGAAAATGGACCCTACAGACTCATAGGGAGTGGCATTGTTAGAGTAGGTGTGGCCTTGTTGAAGGAAGTATGCCACTGCAGGGTGAGCTTTGAAGTTTCAGAAGCCCAAGCCAGGCCTAGTGACTCACTGTCTCATCCTGTTGCCTGCTGATCCAGATGTAAAACTCACAGCTATCTCTCCAGGGCCATGTCTGCCTGCATGCCACCTTGTTCCTCACTATGATAATAATGGATTAAATTCCAAACCTTAAGCCAGCCCCAATTAAATGTTTTTCTTTATAAGAGTTGCCATGGTCATGGTGTCTCTTCCCAAGAATAGAAATCCTAAATAAGCCGGTTTCTTTTCTCCTTTGTATTTGTCTGGCTATTAGGTTAAGTCTTCTTCTCTCACTTAACCTAATTTAAATAATCCTTAGCAGGAATGCCCTAAGGCTTATCTCTTAGATGACTCTAGATCCTCTCAAACTGACAATCAGTATTAACCATCTCAGTATCTAGAAATTTACAATGGTTACAGCTGTTTGATGAGTTATTCTGACTAATGTTTAGTTTCAAAACTACTTTACCATATATATCAGAATGGCTGGAATTTGATTAACAGACTGTTTTACAACTGTTAACTGTAAGTCTGTGGGTGTCTTTATCATTGTGCTATGTTTCTTGCAGACAACAGATAATTGGATTTGGTTTTTTAATCCTGTCAGCCAGTCTGGGTCTCTCTACTGGTGAACTGAGGCTATTTACATTTAATGTTATTAATGGAAGATGTTTCCTAATTGATATAATTGTGTTGGGTATCCCTAGCTTGACTTTGACCATGTATTTCTCTTTTGAAATTTATTCTTTCTTGTACTTTATTCTGTTTTCCTTCTCTGTTTAGAATATCCCTTTATTATCTGGTGCAGTACTAGTATAATGGCTATGAACTGCCTAAGCTTGGCAATATTTTTTCACAAGTTTTAAAATACAGCTCTGCTAAAAATAGCACTATTTATTGGTAATTATTTACTGACAAGACTTAAAATGTATTATCTCATGCTTTTCTAGCTTTGTAGTTTTCAGGTGAGAGACCAGATGTCATTGAAATGTCTAAGTTTGTGCTTGATTACAGATTGTAATATTATCCCTTTACATTTATAACATCTTGACTGATACATACCATGGAAAGAGTATTCTCTGGTTCAAATGGTTAGTGTTAATTGTCATTTGACAGGATCTGGACAAGCTAGGAGACCAGTCTCTGAGTATACCCGTGAGATGACCATGGTTAACATAGCTTCTGGGTAAGTCTGTAGGGTTTCCTTAATCAGATTAATCGACATGGGGAAGCCCACTCACTGTAGGCAACACCATCCCCTATATGGGGTGCTGGACTCCTTAAAAAGGACCAGCTGAGCTGGGCCCAAATATGCCTTGCAGTCTGTTTCTTGATTGTGGATGCAGCTCCCTTGTGCTCCTGCTGCCTTGACTTCCCCACCATGATGTACTGTAACTCTAAACTGAGCCAGAACAAACACTTTATTAAGTTGCATTTTTATTTTTTTTAAGTTCTTATTTATGACCATATGTGTGTGTTTGCTTGTCTGTATTAGCACCACATGCGTGCAGGCACTTTTGGAGGTCAGAAGATGGAGCTTGAACACGTAGACCTGGAGTTGCAGTCAGTTGATAGCCACCCAGTGCGGAATCTGGAAACTTTCAGAGTAGTAAATTCTTTTAACTGCTGAGACATCTCTCCAGACCCTAGTAAGCTGTTTTTGTCACAGTATTTTATCACACTACATGCAAATTAACTAAAACCCTGGGCATGCTTGTTTGTGTTGTAAATGCCTCATACCTGAATATTCATTTGTTACCCTGGATTTGGGTAATTTTCCACTATAATTCACCCAATAGTTTCTCTATGCATTTAGTTTTATCTCAGATCCTTCAGTACTGTACATGTTTAGGTTTAGTGTCTTGATCTTATATTAAGGTTCCTGGATTTTGTGGCCATCCTCCCCTCCAAAATTAATATTTGCATATTGTATTTCATAACCTTGTGCTCCATCCTTAGTATTTTTTTTTTCCGAGACAGGGTTTCTCTGTGTAGTTTTGCGCCTTTCCTGGAACTCGCTTGGGAGACCAGGCTGGCCTCAAACTCACAGAGATCCACCTGCCTCTGCCTCCCGAGTGCTGGGATTAAAGGCGTGCGCCACCACCGCCTGGCCTTAGTATTGTTTTGACTCTGTATTGAATCTATTGGTGATACTTTCCAATGTTGTTTTTATTCGACTGAGTTTTTCACTTACAACATTTCCGTATCTTTTCTTCCATCTGAAAATCTGTTTCCTTCCTGAGTTTTTCTTCCATCTTCCTGACTTTTTCATCTGTGTTAGTTATGGTGATAATGTGTCCCCCAATATATTGTGCACCCTAATAAACTTACCTGGGGTCAGAGAACAGAACAGCCACTAGACAGACATAGAGGCCAGAAAATGGTGGCACACACAATTTTAATCCTATCACTTGGGAAACAGAGATCCATCCAGATCTCTGTGAGTTCAAGACCACACTGGAAACCACCAGGCGTGGTGACACACGCCTTTAATCTCAGGAAGTGATGGCAGGAAGCAGAAAGGTATATAAGGCATGAGGGCCAGGAACTAGAGCTTGGCTAAGCTTTTAGCAGCAGTTCATCTGAGATTCATTCCAGATGAGGATTCAGAGGCTTTCAATCTGAGGAAACAAGATCAACTGAGGAGTTGGTGAGGTGAGGTTGGATGTGGCCTGTTGTTTCTCTGATCTTTCATCGTTCACCCCAATACCTGGCGCCGGATTTATTTTTATTAATAAGACCTTTTAAGATTCATGCTACAGTTAGTTCTCCCATCCACTTTGTTGAGTTTTTACTGTGCGTGGATGACTTTCCTTTTCAGGTCCTAGTTTGAATTCATCCTCTTGGTTTGTACTTGTTCAGGTTATTAATCATTTTAGTAGTAAAGTTTTAACATACCATCTTCTGTATTTGCACTGCTTAATCACTAGATGGCAATCTTGTCCAGGCAACACAATTGCCTGCTTTAAGCCCTCATAAATTAAGCATGGTTTCTTTCAGGGGTAAATGCTGAATACGTGGTTTTTAAACTGTTATGGTTACAGAAAGGGGACAATTTATTCGTGTGACATCATTGCTTATGACTTACTCCTGTTCATTCCATTGTGTTCTGTGTCTTCCTGACAAGTTCATCCTTTGCATAATGATGTTTTTTTAGATCATCTCTACTCTGACCTCTTATTGCTATACTAACATCTATCTATTAGAAAAAGAAGTTTTGAAAGAACATTTAGTACTTCTGGATCTTATTAAACTTGGAGTCCTTACTAGTTGTCCAAAATACATTTTCATTTTGACTGGGACATAGATTACCTTATGTTATAGTTCATATCTAATCTCACATATATAATAATATAATATATAATATGTACAGCCTAGGCTATAAAAGAGTCTATAAATAACATGATAATTTAACTGGTTATTTTTTAAATTATAAATTTATATATCAATTACAGAGGGCTGGATATGCTTTGACAAATTAAATTTATCAAACTCATTAAAATTGTAGGCATATAAAAATAAGTAATAATACTGTAAGACAGTGGTAAAAGCTTTAATTATATTAATATTTAAAGTTATATTCACATTTACCTTTTAAATTATCTTTTCAATTATGTGGACATAAGACTAACTTAAAAAATACTTTTTATGACTGGATATGATGTATTATGAGCTAAAATAAATTATTTTCCTTTCTTTTTATCCTGTTTTAGTCCATTTTGGCTTTTGTAGCAAAATGCCATGAGCTAAGTATAAATAGAGGCATTTATTATAAACCAGAAACATTTATTTCTCATAATTCTGGAGTCTGGGAAATGCAATATTAAGACACCAGTTAACCCGTGTGTGTGTCTGGTAAAGCACCCTCTATTGGTGTACACATGGCATCTTCTCACTATGGGGTAGAAGGACAGAGAAAATTTCAGAGATCTGTTTTATGAGGGCACTAGTAAACTTGACTCAGTTACCATTGAATAGGCTGTTTCAATGATATCACCTTGGGAGTTAGAATTATATCATGTCAGTTGGTGGGCAGCAGAAACATTGAAATTGCAGTGTCTCTCTTTAGAAAGAAGTATGATTGTGTATTTCTAGGGAGTATCTTTAAATGCAGGGGATGTAAAATTTTCAATGACTTCTATTGACCTTTTTTCTTCAAGTTTTCCTAAAAACAGCTAAGATGCTGTCATTACCAATGTTGACAAGGAATTCAACCATGGGGACAATCTTTCTCAAGTTAAATGATTAGATTGAAGAGAACATTCATTGGCAGGGATTTCTTGGGAAAGCTTATAGTATGAATTTGAAAATTTCCACTCACTTCCACATCTTCTCTATTGCTGTATCTTATCCTGTTTCCACACTGCCTTTCATATTGCCTGAATTCACAGAACTGACTTATATATCCCACTTGAGGCTTTGTGAGATGAGCTACCATAGAGAGCAGGAATCATCCAAATGTACTTTCTAGCTACATTTCTGCCCCAGAAATATCCTATACTAAGTCATCCTAAAGACTTACATTTTAAAAATAAGTATTACTTAAAAGTATACTTTACAATTCTCCTAGAGGTAATTTATAACCACTGTTGAAACTCTATATTCCCCAACAAAATGAAATGTATTTGTACACACACACACACACACACACACCTTACCAAATATTGACAGTATTTTTAACAATTTAATATAATTCCTTCTACTTTGTTACTTACGTTATTTATGGTTTTGTAAAAACTTGAATGCTACCATTAATATTGTTTTTTAACTTTTAGCAAAATTGAGTGAACATCCTTCTATACAGTTTTGTTCTTCATCTCGGATGTTCTGATATGTTATTTGTTACACACTAGAATGAATGTAGGCAACATATTCAGAAAGCTAGAAGAAAATCCTTGCTGTGGAAAGCTGTCCTCTAGACATGATATAGACACTGTTCTCTTGAACTCTCAGTAACTGTGATTAGCTAAAGGAGACATGCACACAATTAGATGTATCAGTGTTCTGTCATGGACTGGGAAAGGCCTCTGAGTCTTGCCCCTCCCCATCTTATAGGAAGTTGGGGGTTGCTAATAGAGAGGAGCTCACAGTGCCTTACTCTCCCATGAACATGTATAGCAATTCAGTTGCTGGGAATCAGAGAGATGTTTCTTTCTTTCTTCTCTCCTCCCTCCCTCCCTTCCTTCTTTCCTCCCTCCCTTCCTTCCTTCCTTTCTCTCTCTCTCTATTTCTTTTTCAACTGTTCTTTTTCTTTTTTTTAATTAATTTATTTATTTTACTTCAATCCATACAATACTGACCATATTCACTGATTAAAAAACAAAAGTTTATGTCTATATAATACAGTTTTGATAAAGCAATGTCAAAATAATTATCATAACAACCACATAAGAACTACTTTAGAGTAAAGGACACATTCCATTCTTTTTAATTAAATGTATTTATTTATTTTACATCCTGGCCATAGTTTCCCCTCCCTCCTCTCCTCCCATTCCCTCAACCCACCTCTCCTCTGCACTGTGTCCCCGCCTCCATTCACTGCTCCTCTGTTTCTGTTCAGAAAGGAACAGGCCTCCCATGAATATCAACAAAGCATAGCATATCCAAAGTTGCAGTAAGACTAAGTGCCTCCCCTTGTATTAAAGCTGGGCAAGGCAACACACAGTATGAGGAATAGGGTCCCAAAAGCCAGCCAAAGCATTAGGGACAGCCCCTGCTCACTTTGTTGTTAGGATTCTGGAGAAGTCCCACAAAAGACCATTAACCATGTATGCAACCAGCAAGAGTGTTTATTATCTTGAGAATATATTCTCAAGTATATTCCAGTATACTGGGGCCGACCATTCTACACAAAGGCAAAATGGCAATGACCCTGAGAGGTGCTTACAGGCTCCTTTTAAGTATAGACGAGGGGAGGTCCTAGAGCAGTTAGGTCATTTTAGATATGACTGGCATAAGCAAGTGACAATCATCTTAGTACATTCTAATAGGCCAGGGCTGGTCACAGGCTGGTCAGGGTTACAGTTTTCCATTTGGGGGCAGGCCTGGACAAGTCCCAGGCTTTGTTCTTATTCAGTTATCACCTTGAGCTTGCTGACTGTGGCTCTGGCCTGGCCTGGTACTCCATGTACCAGCCCTCCTCACCCTTGCTGTCAGGGGTAGGGAGTGTTGGAAATTGATTGTCCTTTGTTCTTGGCTCTCTTAGAAACTGCTTGTTCAGTCTCAGGAAACTGGAATTAAAGCCTGATCTCTGAGAAAAGAATGAGCAACCTGTTATGATATTTACCTGACCCTCTCAATTGTTAGGAGTCCCACAAAAAGACCAAGCTACACAACTTTCATATATATAAGTACAGGGCCTAGGGCGGTCCCATGCTGGCTCCCTGGTTATTGGTTCAGACTCTGTGAGTTCCTATGAGCTAGTTTAGTTGTTTCTGTAGGTTTTCTTGTGATGTTCTTGACCCCTCTGACTCCTACATTTCTTCTTCCCTCTCTTTAGCAGCATTCAGCCTAATGTTTGGCTGTGGGTCTCTGCATCTGTTTCCATCAGTTGCTGGATGAAGGCTCTCTCACCAAGCTGACATTTCTTCAATGGTGTAGCCACTTAAGTTGCCCATGCTCATGTAAGCAACACTAATTAAATTCATTGGTTTACTAAGACTTGAGTGAAATAATTTCTTCACCTTTTTTTATTGGTCTTCTGTTTGTAGAAAAAGACTTTGTTTGTCTTCCCAAGGAAAAATTAACACAACAGTGCTTGGCCAGTTTTCACCAAAAAGTAATTACCAATACTTGAGAATATAGATATGTTTAACCTGATTTAAGCAACACACTGCATATGCATACAGAAACGGCATAGTACCCCACTAAAAAAAAATACATATAATTTTTGTGATTTTCTGTAATTAGTTTAAAAATAAATTTAGGAAAACAATAAAAGGCAAAGACCCTTGCCAGCAAAAATAAATTGTTCTAAAGCTTGTAAAAATGGTTATACCAATGTACAATTATTTCAATTCACTAATTTTAGAAGCTTAAGATAAGTATTTGCCCATCCATTACTCTAATTCCTTTCAAATTCACTTGATACATATGGCCTGGCCACAGCATAGTCATTTAAAATGCAATACAATGATATATTTTTAAGTAAATGTGAATTAAACCAAAGAGAATTTTATTATAGAACTGTATTTTGAATTATTTAAGATTCCTCTCAAACACATTTTATGAAGATTTTTCAAATAGTTATCAGAACTATCACTGGTCCAGCAATTCCACCATAGGATGTCTAATCAAAGGAAATGAAATTGATATATTAAGATCATATCTGCACTCCCATGTTTGCTGTTGCAGCATTCACAGCAGTCAAGAATGGAGGCATGCACCTATTACTGATGAAAAGACCAAGAATACATGGCCCATGTACTCTATGGAATACTATTAATGCAAAATGCAGAAATGGATGAAACTGGAGATCACTAGAATTAAGCCATTCATAGAAAGACAAGTACCTTGTGTTTTGTGACAAGACTTTTCTGGTGAACACAACACACACATCTACTTGAAATGATCCATGCAAGATAAATATTTACAATCACACTAATTAAGCCAATTATAGGTATATAAGGCCTTTTATTATCCAACAACCAAGAACAGGCTCATGCCTCCAAGTCTTTTGGTATTGAAGTTCAGGTATACAATATTTTAAAAGACAAAACCATTATTACATCAGTGTTTTTTTGGGGGGTGAGGGTGAAGCAACATCTGTCATTTTGCAGAGCTTAGCAACATTTTTCAGAGACAATTTCACAAGACAATTTATTTCTGATTTACACTTTTTTGTAATTATCTTAGTTTTGGGTTTTAGCTTTACAAACATCAGTTAGTCTAGCTAACACATCTGGAGTGTGGTCAGGGTCACAGCCAGTCCCAAAAGCATTGCCAAGGCAGGTATGGCCATTGAGGGTATGAAAGGCTGGAAAGTGTCTAGACAGACACAAAATAAGAATCAGGACAAGATGGAGCCATTTCATACTCACAAAAGATAGGGAACCCATGATAACCCAAAGTACGGATACCACCAAAGCTCAATTTGGTGAGCCAGTGAGTTTTATGGGATTACTTACAGGAATATGGGTGAGGGGTTATTTACAGCTGCAGAAAAGACTCAAAGACAGCTGCATCATCAAATCCCACCCCAGCGGGGGTAACAACTCACAAAAACTGGAAACCTAGAGCAAACTACACAGCCTGTAAGCAGCTCAACAGGCTGGAGAGTGTCCTTTCCAAGTTACTCTGGCCTAAACCTCTTTTAGGCACCTTGGCTGTTTGGCATATCTAAGAGTCTTTGCAGCTTGGCTTGCATACTCTGGGAGGGAGGAGCCTAGAGAATCTGGTCAGTTTCAGGGACTTCCTGAGGCTGTTTTGAGTTGTTTCTTTCATTTACATTGCTGCTTACTGGAGCTTTTCTGCAGAATGGAATGTTTCAATGTTGGAAGAAATTGTGACACAACACTAAGCAATCTCATCCATTTATGCATTCTACATTCTAAAACAGTATCTCATAGAAACTGAAAGTAAAATGGTGAATATCAGACTCTGGAAAAGATAGACTAGTGGATGAAATAGTCTATCAGGTTACAGTTGCAAAAAGTAAAAAGTTTTTTTTTGTTTTGTTTTGTTTTTTTGTTTGGTTTTTCCAGACAGGGTTTCTCTGTGTAGTTGTGGTGCCTATCCTGGATCTAGCTCTGTAGACTAGGCTGGCCTCAAACTCAGAGAGATCCGCCTGGCTCTACCTCCAGAGTGCTGGGATTAAAGGCTTGTGACACCGGTAACCTTCTGGCAGCAAAAAGTAAAAAGTTTTAATGTACCATTTTATAGGCACAGTATAACAGGAATATACTCCATATTACAAAAGAGTTAGAAGTAAGGATTTTGAATGCTTAATTATAAGAAAGGAAATAATAAACAGAAATATGCTAGAGCTCATTAAACATTGTACTATACACACACAGATACATGCACTCACATACACACACACACACACACACACACACACACACACACATATTACATGCTACTCCATAAAGATACACCTTTTTGTTTTATGTGCTGATTTACAAATATATTAGTTAACGATATAACAAATGTTTGATAGGATTCTAACACTACAAATTATCTATGTATCTGAATCCCCAGTGACTTTTTATATGATTATATCTTCTCTAGTTAATGTTTCTTCAGAAAATTTTTTGAAGTTGTACTCTGTATGATTTTAACGTTTTTTTTTCCTTAAGATTTTTTTGAAAATACAAGCAGATACTACCATGCCTGACTTTCAAAATGTATTCAGAAACATTTTCTTTATCTCATGTGACCCTGTGTAACCCATAAATGCTTACGTGTTCTACAAGATTCTATGGGTCACCAGTTGCCAGCTATCCGAGTTATCTCACTTCCCTTATTATTTTGTCACATTCTTACCTTTGCCAATCATAGATGAATGTGGCAACAATATTTTCAGTAAAGATGTGGACCTTGCTACCTCATGTCTCAGTATGTGATAAGGATTATATTTAGTACTTAAGATAAAATAGATCAATATATTTTTAAAGAAATAGCTGGAACTCAAAACTAGACAGGGCTACTCCCAGATTTTATAACTTAATCCTTAATTATGCATAGTGGGTGGTATTCTTACATATTTGTCTGTTCAACTTCTTGTTACAGAGGTCATATATTCTTTAAAAAAAAGAATGTCATTGAGATTTCATTTCCTGAATTCTCATGCCTTAATCCTAGTAAACAATTATTTTCATCTTGCATCTTCCTCCAAGATGACTGACAGCTGGAAGGGTGACTCCTTTTGAAAATACCTTAATGAGTCTTTGACATCTAGGACTCCTAATATGCAAGAAACATTCACCAGAAAATATCCAGCAGATACACCCACCAAGAGTAGAGAACATTATTCCTTAGTAAATGTCTCAAGGCAGAAAAAAATAGCAAGTGAGGGAGTTACAGTTCAGCAATCTACTAATCTCAGATTTGCCTTGAGTTTTCTCTACTGTCTTAATTTCAGTTTTAGCTTTCTCACCCACCTCTGAGTGTAATCTTGTCCTGACTTACTTATTGTCAGGAGGTAAGATACGTAGATAGATACCACAGCTCCACAATAACTTTCAGAGACACCATGTTAATTTATACTTGAGTGAGTTGATACTTTGTAAGATAAATAAATGCAAAGGAATTATATGTAATTTTACACAAGCCACGCAAGTCTTTACCTTAAAATGTCTATTCCAAATGGAGTCCTTTTACTTATTCATAACTGAAGTCCTACTGTCTCTGTTACTGTGGCTGTGGTAAAACACCATGACCAAAAGCAACTTGGGGAAGAAAGGATTTATTTCACTGACACTTCCATATAACAGTTATTATCAAAAGCAGCAAGAGCAGGGACAGTAAGGAGCCTGGAGGCTGGAGCTGATAGAGTCCATGGAGGGGTGCTGCCTACTGGCTGGCTCCACATGGCTTACTCAGCCTGCTTTCTTATAGCACCAAGGACCACCAGCCTAGGAGTGGCCACACTTGTGATGGACTGGGACCTCCATGCCAATCAACAATCGAAACAATGCCCTGTGGGCTTGCTTACTGCCTGATGTTATAGAGATATTTTCTCAGTTGAGGCTCTCTTCTGTCTGATGACTCTAGCTTGTGTCAAGTTGACATAAAACTAGCAGCATCTCTAATGTTTTCTCTACTTCATAAAAATGACAACATTCATTTAAAGATTATTCATGCTTCTATTTATAACCATTTAAAATTTTTTAGCTACTTTTAGGTAGAAGGCTTTATAAATTATTAGTTAGACATTTTTATTCTAGTTTACTAAGTCAGAGAATAGCTACATGTGAATATCAAAACAACAATGTATATACTTCTTGGGAATTTTTATGGTATGCCTACCAATAGGAGGTTTGAATATACTCAATATTTGCTAAATATATATATTTTAGATAGTACAGTTATTTATTAAATCCACAATTATCTTGAATTAAGAAATCGAGTAGCTTACACTATGTACAAATAAACCTCTCTAACATTCAAAATAGGTGTTAAAATTAATACAATAAAATTTCAACAATGTGTGGGCTCTTGCTCCCCACCCCATATAATCAACTAAGAAATTTCTACTGCAATAACTTTGATCTAGACTAGCCTCATACTGACCAGAAGTAGTCATAATCTGAATTGTGAGTATATTTCAGTCTGAGTAAGAGAATTTATTCAATCAAAGCATATTTCAAGCCTTATGAAAATGCCATGGGAGAACTTCTCTCCAGGGACTTAAAGCAGCAGTGAGTGTGTGAAAAGTAGTAAAGCATTTTGTTAAAGTATGAAGAAGGGCCTAAGATCCATTTCTCCAAAGAGAGTACAGCCTGGAGATTTATTCTGGAAAAAAAATGTTGCTGTATACAAGAGGTAGATCTACCCTTGTATTAGCCAACAGCCCATCTTGATTCAGTATTCAACTAGCTTTTTAGTTTCCTGTCACTTACAAGCAAAACAATCCTAGCCAATTGATTTGTTTATAGATGATTTCAGTCCTTAAATATGTATATATCTGTGAATATTTCTTTAAGAAAAACATTAAGTTGTGTGGTTTTCAAGCCAGCAGTAGAAATGCATACATGAAGGGAATGATGTTCAGGAACAATAGCATTTCAGGTAAGCTTATAGACTGGAAGACTCATGAAGTAAGGGGAGGATCTTGGTTTTCTTTGTATAATTTTTGCTCTCAGTTGTCCAAATAATATATTACACTTTTCAGCTTCTTAATTAGCATCTAATACATTAATAAAGTTGATATTATTATTATGGATCTACTTAGATATGTAAGCTTGGTGGTCATTGGAGATGAACCCTTCCTTTATGATATCTAGCTTGTCAAATTAAGAAATAAGAACTAAGAGCTCTGTTAAGAGTCAAAAAAATAAGGACTGAGTTGCAACTCTGGCCCCAGAGTGGCCAGACATTCTAAATTCATTAATAGATAAAGGTTTAAACCTTATCAGGTCACTATTTGCTCAAGGGTTTCTAGTTACAGCCAGGGTGTACTATTAATCTCTCCCATTAGAGTCAATTCCAATTGGCCTGTTAATCACCAGGACAGAAAACACCCCTCTGGCCTTAAGCTATTAACGTTCATGGCTGTTATCCACTATTACTCCGAGTGTTTTCTACTTTTATCCCGTTTAAACCTAGCTTATCTTCTCTACTATGTTCTGTGTGTCTTCTCTAAATTCCTTTGGTGGATATCACAAAGACCGGGGAGCACAGGAGAGTCCAGATTGAGATTCTAGGGATGTTGTATTTAGTCTTTTCTTTTTTAAAATCTACATTATTTTTTGCCTAAAATATCTAATAATTGTTGAAAAACAGACTTGGAGTTAAACATATTCACCTACAGGGCTTGCATGATTGCTAAGTGGGGGGAAAAAAGCACTTTCTTGGCAAACATGAGGACCTGAGTTCAGACCCAGTACTCACTCACATAAAAAGCCAAAGGGGTCCTTGTGTTCCAGTTACCTCAGTGGTGAGAGTTGAAGGCAGAGATAGGAAGATCTCTGGAGCTTGCTGCCCCCCAACCTATCTCAAAAATGGAGGGCTCTAGTTCACTGACTCTGTCTCAAAGGCATAAGAAGGAAATGAATATTCTACTCTGGCTTCCATACATGTGCATAGAAATGCATGTCCACATACAACATGTGTTCACATAGAGCACAAACACACAGAAACAGAAAAAATGATCTTCACTTACAATAAATGTAAAGGGTTAATAAAAACATTATTTGTTTGTGATCATGAAAAAATTGCATATCTGAACCTCATCAGCAAAATGTAAATAATTATCCTATCATGTTAATGAATTCCTCTAATAATTTAGTAACTTACCTAAAATTGTCATAATTCAATAAATATCAACTACCAAAGTAATGACTAAATGTTCTTTGTGTTAATAATGCTTAGTTGTTATTGTGTTGTTATAACTTTCATGTTTTTGCTGAATGATAAATTGTTTAATTAAATTTTACACTAAGAATATCCAGTTAGATATGGATGTACATTAACTAGTCATATATATTTTTCTCATCAAACGCCTTTATTTAGGAATATTGATGCAAGCCTCTTTTATAGAATGCCTGACAGCCTGGCTGCTGAACATCTCCACTGATTTGTCCAACTACACTAAGTTCTTTGTAGTAGATAACACATAGTAATGTAGTTGGAAGTTTTCCTGTGTCACGCCTGGTCCTCAGCTGCTCAGACCCAAGTAAACACACAGAGGCTTATATTAATTAAAACTGCTCGGCCATTAGCTCAGGCTTACTACTGATTAGCTCTTACACTTAAACTTAGCTCATTTCTGTTAATCTATATGTCACCACTTTTCCCTGGCTTTACTGTGTGCCATTACATGCTGCTCCCTGGATGACAGGCTGTCATCTCCTGACTCAGTCTTCCTCTTCCCAGAATTCTCCTTGTCTGCTTATCCCATGTATACTTCCTACCTGGCTACTGGCCAATCAGCGTTTTATTTATCAACCAATCAGAGCAACACATATTCACAGCATACAGAACATCCCACAACGTAGTAGGGACCTGGTATTGCAACTTGCAGTTGTGAAAATGAAGAACTAGTAATAGAAAAATAGGAAGGCAAATTGTAGAGTCTTCACTTTTGCTCTTCCAATTGAGAAGCCTACTAAATTTTTATATCATCATTACAGACTCTAATAAAAACAATAACAAAATAATGTACGTATTTATTTACCTTATCCAGCTGTGCCTTAAATGTACTCACACACTACACTTTTGCTTTCATGTTCAAAGAAAGAGAGAAAGAAATACCTTAAAGATTAATTTACTTTCAGGTAACCACTTCATCTGTTACCTTCTGTATTAATATCTTTTCTCTTGAGCTGTTATATCTCAGACTAGTGATATTATATAAGCATACATATGGGTGTACACATGCAGTTATGATGTACTAGATGGTAGATAGCTAGCTAGCTAGCTAGCTAGATAGATGGTAGATAGATGATAGATAGAAGGTAGATAGTAGATGACAGATTATATAGAAATAAGGATCAAAATTCATAGAAGACTAAGTTTGAGGTATAAAATTATACCGCAAATGTTTCCCTTCTCCCTTTTTTTCCCCTCAGTATTACCCCTATAGCCTTTCACTTCAACTACAACAAAATAAACAAAGGTATGTTGTAGACAAATTTCTAAATGGTCTTATTAAATAAGAAACACAGAGCCAAATATAGGGGTGAAAGCCTTAGAGATCAGGGAAAGAGTGAAAGCCACCAGCTAGCCTTAACTCACCACGCTGCTGCTGCTGCTGTAGCTTCCCAGGAGAGCTACTTCCTGTCTACCCAGGCTTTTATTGCCTTGTTGTTTTGTCCTCTCATTGACTCTTAGGCCAGCTACCTCACTTCCTTGT
>CABHPQ010160281.1:0-14215 GCA_902168405.1 Peromyscus aztecus | reverse complement strand
GAGGACCAGAAACTAGAGGCATTTGCCCTGGAGAGGCATTTAGCCTGGTTAAGCATTTGGCCTGGTTTATCATTCAGGTTTCTAGCAGCATTTCAGCTGAGAGTCATCCGGATATGAGGACATAGAGGCTTCCAGTCTGAGGAAGCAAGACCAGCTGAGGATCCAGCGAGGTGAGTTAGCTGTGCCTCGTTCTGTCTCTCTGATCTTCTGGCTTCACCCCAATAACTGGCCTCAGGTTTGATTTTATTAAGACTCTTTAAGATTCATGCTACAGACAACCCTGGACTGGAGGATCTCCACACCAGAAAAGATGAAAATATAACAGAAGAAAGAAATACCTGGAAGATATAGAGGACAGGATAACACCACCTGTACTTTCACAAAACTAAAGACAAACTGATATTGGTTGTCTAGTCCTAGTCAGAGGTTAAGATTTGCAGACTGAAGTAGGTCAAATAGCATGCCTTGCACAGGACTTGCCTGAATTAGTTGAAATGATTGAAGAATGGATGCATATCTGACCTTTCTCTGTGGTTGTGTGTCTTACCTTATTGAAGTCTTTCCGTAAGAGGGAGTTTGTTTCCAAACCAATTTTCAAGTTGTATTAAAATTGACTACAATTAAAAAGAGGATAATGGAGCCGGGCGGTGGTGGCGCACACCTTTAATCCCAGCACTTGGGAGGCAGAGGCAGTCGGATCTCTGTGAGTTCGAGGCCAGCCTGGGCTTCCAAGTGAGTTCCAGGAAAGGTGCAAAGCTATCGAAAAACCAAAAAAAAAAAAAAAAAAAAAAAAAAAAAGAGAATAATGGTTAATTTTTATATGTCAATTTAGTTGGACCCATTGCTCAGGTATATTGCCAATCATTTTTATGGGTATTTGTGTAAGAATGTTTATACATGTTACTAACATTGATTTCTTTTAACTAAGGCAACTATCTGCCTTCAACAGTGTAAGAAGTTTGTTTTCAGTCAGTTGAAGACCTGAGTAGACAGGAACAGACAGGCTTGACTTCCACAAAATAGAATTCTGAAGCACACAACTACTCTGCACATTTTAAATTTTGTATCCTGTATTATAATATTAACTGTTTCCTTGAAATAAAGTGTGTCTTTTTTCAGGAGAACCTTGAATAATAGGAAAGATAATATCAAAGAACTTACTAAATATGAAATATGTTCATACTAATTTTCCAGGAGAAAATTCTATTTCATATGAAAGTAAAATAATGATGATAATGTAGATGATAGTTACAACACAGGTGCATAAATTATAACTACTTTATGACTTCACATTGTTATATTACCCTTAGCATATTATGGGGCATCCTTCTTAGCTCCTATATGTTATTTATTAATGATTTGACTCACAAAAGTAGTGTGTACAATGAAATAGTTCAATCACAAATCTAATAATTTTTGAGAAGTAAACAGGAATGTTTACCCAGTCAGATTTACCTTTGGTTTGGCCTGTAACTGTGGAAAATGCCTCCTTGTGTTAATGAATAGATTCAGTGAGCCTGGCCAAAACACCTGCCAAAAACACCTTTAAAATGTTCCTTTCACACAACTCCAAAATGAAGAGTGTTCAAAATGTTAATTTGAAGCAATAAAGGAACAAGCACATACCTTGTGCTAAATAGTGTTTATATAAAGTAGAAATTGAAATCACTGAGGCTTAATTATGCAAAGTTATCTGAGGCTTTGCTATAATTTTAGATAAAGTGTTTGGATAAGGTATTATTAAGGTAAATGCATGTCTTGTTAGTTTTTGAAGAATAAAATTAACTATTATTTAAAAAAAATTGTAAAATACCAAAAAGTAGGAAATAGGGATGATGAGAGCTGATGTGACAAGCATGAGGCAAAAATGAATATTGTCTAAACTCTAGTACTTACTGTGGAAATAGAGTTATTGAGTGTTCACTGTTAAGTACTTCCTCTGTGATTATGTGTTGGTCAAGCTCTTTATTAGAGTGTCTTTGTTTGCTTAATCCTCATGACATTTCTATGGAGTGGATACTCCCATTCATTAATCTGTTCCATTTATCTTTCCTAAATCACAAGAAATAACTTTTGTTGAAAATAATCTTTGGAAAGTAAGGCCAGATGAATGCTTCATCTTGATTTTCTTTATCTCTGTGGCATTTCAGTACTTTTAGTCACTTGGTGTGGAGGAAGATGACTTCACTAAAGTTAGTTAAATTTGGAAAACATATATCTTGCATGTATTTATAATAGGAAATTTTGAAAGTACTAATCTAAAGAAAGGAATAATTATTCAATTATGAAATGATTATATATTTTTCCATATATATATATATATATATATATATATATATATATATATATATATGGAAAAAGTAGTACTGTGTTTTCATTCCTTGAATGGTTCCTGTCTGAGTTCCTTACAAAGAAGCAGAGAAATTGTGTTTTGTTTTGTTTTATAATTATGCAGCAGTACAACTGAAGGACAAAACGGTGATAAACAGTGCAGGAGGGTACTTAACAAAACCTACTTATTAAGATTCTTTTAAGCTTCAGTGGTCAGAACATTTCTTTCTTCCAGATATAGGGAGGATGTTTCTGGAATGAGGATTTTATGACCCACATCTGCGGAAGATCAGCTAGGGTTTATGGACCTCCTTAGAGGAGAAGAGAGGAAATGGGAGTGTGGCCTTCCTCCTGTTTCCTCCAGCAAGGTTAATTATATTTGGGGGTTGCATATTTAGAAGCCAATGATACACATATATGGTTACATACTGTAGATATGCCATTACTTATTTAATCAATGTCTTACATTTTGAAATTTTATTTACTTATTATAAAAAAAACACTGTGATTTTTCTTGGCATGATTTTCCAAAAGTATATACATATATTTCAAAGTCTGTGAACATGTTGAAACGAATCTCTCTTAGGACCTTCCTTGAGCACAGCTTTCCATGGACTACTCTTTCCTAGGTCCTGTTAGCCTTGTATACTAAAGCTTCATTCCCCCATGGTTCTATAGACATTTATTTTCTAGACACCACTTCTCACAGTGCTCTGCCCATGTCAAGACCATGATTCTTCCTAACAGTTTTCTCCATTTTTTTCTTCTGTGTTTTCCCTTCCTTCCTTCTTTTCATTTTTTTTTTTTTTTTTGCCAAATTTCATTATGTAGCTCAGAATGGTCTCAAACTCTTGATCTTCCAGTCTCTGCCCCTCTTGGGTACAGGGATTTCAGGCATATATTGCCATGTCCAGCCCTTTTTTTCTGCTTTTTTAAAGTTTTTACTCATCACTCAAACACAAAGCCAATGCCATTTGCTTTATATTTTTAATATTGCATTCACTACATATATCTTTTAGTGAGTTATTTGATGGTTCTTTTCAAGTCACTCAGCATTTTGCTGGCTTAAAACATAAAAGAATTATGTGGGTTAGCAGTTCGACTCAACTTAGTTCAGATTTCTATGTGATTATAGTCATTTGAAGGCTCTGTATGTGTGTGAGGGGGAGGTAAATGCTGAATCTCCTGTGTTAGTATATTAGTTTCCTATAGTGATACAGCAAATTACCCCAAATTTAGTGGCTTGAAGCACTACAAATTTATTATCTCATAATTCCACAGGTCAGATGTCTAGTGTCTAGATTACTTGGCTGGTTCCTCTGCTCTGGATTTCATGAAGCCAAATTAAATGAGTTGTCCAGCTGGCTTTTACAGAGAAAGGCTCTGAGAAGAATTTGCTGCCAAGCTGGTTCATAGAGTTTGATTTCTCCAGTTCATAAGACTAAAGTCCTTTCTTCTGCAGTGGCTGTCATCTTGGGGATTGTCATTAGCCCTGTGAGCAATCTTTGTTCCATAGTTGTTGTATGTAGATTTCAATGTCTTAGCCTGTTTCAATTATTGAATTATTCTTAAGCTTGGAAAGTCCCTGACTTTCCATTCTGCTGATCCAACTCATTGCTTTTAAGTGAAACTCACTAGTCATGTAAAAGAAAGCACATCAACATCAGATCAGAAAGTTAAAGACTTACAGACGCAACTGAAATTTGTAACCTGCTACTTAGTGCCCTTATTCTAATTTTTCATACAAAATACATTTATGAGTATTTATACCATTCTTTTGCTTTCAAGTTAGACTAAGAAGTTAAACCCATAGAAACTCAGTTAAATCAAACAAAAATATAAGAAGCAAACAGAACTGGAATCATAAAAGCACAACTATCCTGAGAGCGAAAATGAGTGAAGTTGGGCCTCATGTGGGTTGAATTAGGAATAGAGACTACTCTGTTCTCAGACACCCTTTGGATATGCAAACCTGTTTTTTTACTTCTAATTTTTGTTTGGCCACACCCTTCTTTTTCACAATCATCATCTTGCTGGAAACACCATCACAAAGAGACCCAGAGGTATGTTTTGTAAGTGATTCCAAATGTAGGTAAGTTCAATAAAGATTAACCATGACTAGCTGTTACAGATGGCGTTGAGACCATGGTTTTTCCATTCCTGGAGACAGGAAAGTGGATGAGAAGGTCTTGTTCATTTGTATGCTGTATGGTTATAGCAGATTTAGGAGAATGAATTTTTGGATAGAAATAAGTGACATTAAAATTTAAGTAA
Source organism: Peromyscus aztecus (assembly GCA_902168405.1). NCBI lineage: Eukaryota > Metazoa > Chordata > Mammalia > Rodentia > Cricetidae > Peromyscus > Peromyscus aztecus. The sequence goes on along the minus strand of CABHPQ010160281.1, from coordinate 9,610 downwards.
AAAGACAAAATTTTTAGGAGTGTTTAAATGATATTTGTATATTTATAGTTCGTATATTGATTTATGTCTAGTCTTTGTAGGAACATTTGTGGTTATGTTGACAATGGTTATGTTGACAAATGTGTATGTGTATATGTGTAAAATACCTTATTTTGTTTTGATTTCTTGTCATTTATTAATATAGTATGAAGACTTCCCAGATCTTAAGTGTTCTAACTATACACACACACAAAGAAAATAATTGTGTGAAGTAACAGATGCTAGTTTACTTGATTGTGATTATTATAAATCATACACATTCATAATTGAGTTATACATAAATATACATATAACTTTTAGTTTTTAATTATGCCTTAGTAGAGCTAAAAACAAGATTAATTTTTAATGACTACATTATGTTATTTAGGTATAGAATTCGCTTAGCTATTGCTTTAATATTAGAGATTTAGTTTATTTCTCATATTATAGAATTTTGGTTTGATGAACATCTCTCCTTCTTTAGTATGTTTGGGTGTTATATTTTACATTTTACTTTCTTTGGTAGTTCCTTGAATTATGCACTAGGTAAGGCAAATGTAACTACTTTTAAAGCTTCCCAATTTTTCCAAGTAATTATCAAGTTATTTCTCGAAGAATTATATGGTGTTATCACTCTGATTTTCTTGCTACACTGCTCTGACCTTTGTTTTTGTTTTATTTTGTTTTGTTTTGTTTTATGGTGAGAGAGAGAGAAAGAGAGAGAGCACAGGAAATTTGATGGATAGGAAGGATAGGGAGGTCTGAGAGGCATTTAGGGAGAGGAAAGAATATGTTTAAAATATATTGTCTAAATTTTTTAATAAATAAAAATATTGATAGTCCTGAAAATAGGAACTTAGTTGAAAATTTTAAATGTAACTCCAGGGAGAAAGATCTAAACTTGTATTTCCCCAAAACTTGGCCTTTGTTTTATGAAATATAGATCGTGAAACATAGTCCTTTTCTTTTGAAGAATCTATTCATTAAGAAAGTAACTTAATAAATCCTCTTGTTTGAAACTTTGTATTTCAACATAGAACATTACCTGATTAATTATTCTGATAGTTACAGTTACCTTCTTCTGTTTTATTATTTTTTTTACAGAAAGCTGCGTATGGTTTTTCTGTTCTTATCTACTAATGTAGTGTAGCATCTTGTCTAAAACACACCATATTCTCTGGGTCTACATCCCAATGTGGAATGTCTCAAAATCCTAAACACTGTGATTAATGATCTGACTAGCAGGAACTCCTTAGAAGCAGAAGTATTAACATAGATATTGAGGACAAGTCTCAGAATGTAGAGATATACAACTTGGTATCATAGATCTGGTTTTGCTCTATATTAGCTAGGATGACTTCATCTTGCTGTCTTTTCCCACATCTATTAAAAAGATACATTAGAAATCAAATCATCTCATGTTGTATGATGGAGTAAGTTATTTTCTACATGTCAGTAACTTGACCTGTGTGGTAAACACTCGAAGTGTTGGTTGGTGTTATTGATCTCTAAAGCAAATATGTTAGTGTGGTGGTTTGAAAGTAAATGGCCTCCAAAGGAAGTGACACTATTAGAGGGTGTGTCAGTGTGGGGGTGGTCTTTGAGGTCTCTTTTTCTCCACCTTCCCTCAGTGTGACAGTCAGTCGACTTCCTGTTGCCTGTAAGATATAGCACTCTCAGGCCCAACACTACGTCTGTCTGCATGCTCCCCATGTGATCATAATGGACTGAACCTCTGAAATTATAAGCAAACCACCCTCGATTAAAGGTTTTCTTTATAAGAGTTTCCATGGTTATGATGTCTCTTCATAGCAATACTAAACCCTAGCTAAGACAGTTAGTTTTTAGTTATTTCTCTTCTTTATAATTTTTTCATTATCTAAATTTTAACTTACTGAATAAAAATTGAAAATCTAGATCTTACCCAACTTTCATTCTTTCATATTTGTTTTCAAGTGTTATGGATTATGGATTTTATTTTATTTTTATTTATTTATTTATTTTGATTTTTGAGACATTTTTGATTACAATAAAAATTAGTTTAGTAAAGTTAATATTAAGTTTACTGTAGTCATATTATTTAGCAGCACATTACAAATCATGATGTAGTATAGAATTTATAAAAACAAAGTCACCTTGCATTTTTTGGCTCAATTAAAATACATTGTCATCATCTTTTGGAACTTTCCATGGGGGTATTTATTCCAAGATCCTTCCCATACCAAAATTTATGGATGGTCAAGTCCCTTATATAAAATGGCATAATATGTACACATAGTCTGCACATAGCCTTTTATATATTTCATATCTAGATTACTTAGAATATCCAGTACAATGAATATACTATGTAAATAGGTATTATAGTACATTTTAGTGAGTAATGATAAAAATGCTTGTAAATTCTAAATATAAATTTACTTTCTTTCCAAATATTTTTGATTCTTGGCAACTTGAATCCATGGATGCGGAACCTGTGGCTATGGCTGGATGGAAATAGTTACTTTCATTCAGTGCCTATTTGGAGAGAGATAAGTAGACTTCCCAGTCATGTACTGGTGTTTCTGTGACGTGGTCTAGGATTCACAGCTAAGTTTTGGTCTTTCTGCCATTAAAACATACTTTCTGTCAACATCAATATCAGACAAGAACACTCTGGAACCATGATGGGGCAATATAAAATTGACCTAATTCATCATGGTGTCTGAATGAAAGAAAACTATGAACAACATGGATGCCAAGAAAGCAGAGGCTTACTAATTCATATGAGTGATTATTGCCTTCTGCCATATAGACTTTAACTCACAGATGGGATTCTACTGAGTTATAAGCCAAAAAAAGGTCATTTATTTCTGGCAGAATCTGATTCAGGGCATTCTCATTTGATTTTTCCCCAAATTGTTTAAACATATCTTAATCTTGTAATTCCTTTCTAACATCTCTATAGAGAAAAGCCATTCAATTTCCATGCCTAACCTATTCACCTATGAGTGTTTGGTTGACTTTGGATCAAGAACCTTGGCAGTGCATAAAGTTATTAATATAGTCATAACTTTTATCACTTTTCCCAACATAAATTAGTATCCATTTTGATAAACAGTGAGACTACTTTTACATTACCACAGTACTTTAAATTACAGTTTGAGAGAACAGAGAGATGTCTCAGTTAAAGAGCATTTGGTGGTTCCAGAGGACCCAGCTTCAGTTCACATCAAGCTGCCCACAACCACCTGTAACTCCAGCTCTGGGGAATCTAACTCCTTCTGGCCTCTGCAGGCACCTATACATATATGGCAGACACACACATGCACATCAAAAATAAATACATGGTTTTTATGTTTAAGCACATAAAATTATATTTTAAAATTTTTCTACTATTTTTCTAACTTCAGAAAATCCAGTATTATTATTTTTTTCATTGAATGACTATTCCATGTGTTCTTTTTTTTCCCCAGAGCTGAGGACCAAACGCAGGGCCTTGCACTTGCTAGGCAAGCACTCTACCACTGAGCTAAATCCCAACCCCTCCATGTGTTCTTTTATATTTGATAATAACTGCTAAATATGATTTGCCAAATAATTGCACTTTCATTTAATGTCTATAGTATTTGAGTTGCATTCATTTTACAGACTGTTAATGTAACTGTAACTGGAATGTAACATTGAATATTGAACTGAGAATATTGATAGCTTGTGATTTCAAAGTACAATGTGAAAACTTTAAGGTGCTGTATTTTTCAGCGGAGTAAAATAAGATCAAGTTGCATTAATTCATGTATTGAACTATTGCTTGATGAACTGTTTGAAGTACAGTATTTCTAAGCACTGTTCTTGTTAAAAGCTCTAAATTTAAGTTTAAGGATATGCATTATTTATATGTTAAAATACTCGCTCATTGGTTGATTATCTGTGCTCAACTGGCCTTATAAAAGAATTTACTTATACATCATTTAATCTCCCCCATTCTTCTCACATGGTAGAGAAGAAATAACTTCGTATCATAATCTTTGTGCTGAATTTTCTCAGTGAGCTACTTCATTTAGCAATGGTAAAAAATTTTATTTATTTATTTGTTTGTTCGTTTATTTATTTGTGTGTGTGTATGTATGTTTGGATGTTAGTATGTACATATGTGTACAGGCACTTGTGGAGGTCAGAATAGGGTGTTGGGTTCCATGGAGTGGTGGTTGTGGCAGCCTGGTGTGGGTGCTGGGAAACAAACTCAGATCCTCTGGAAGAACAGCATACGCTCTTAACCACCAAGCCATTTCTCCAACCCTATTATAAAGATCTTTATAAGAGATCATTCAAGTATGCAAAGGAGGAAACTGAAACTGAGAGAAATTAAACTCAAGACCACACACTTTTATGTAGTGACTCTGAGTTTGACATTAAGCACTCTGGATTCACAATCTGTGCTCTTTGATTCTATACCAAAGAGGAGATTGTCTTGTCTGGTGATTAAGACACAGACTTTGAAACCTGATTTGTTAGTTTCAATTTCTACTTTGTTACTAGGCAGTTGTGAGACCTCTGCCTTGTTTTCTTCTGTAAAATGGTGATAAAGATAATTATAGTAGTGTTTCTTTCATTGAGATCCTGTGAGAAATATGATTATCCAAAATAGGAATTATTGAAAGAAACAATTGAGAGATCACAGGAAAATCAGTCAGGCTTTTAAAAAAAATCCTGCTACTTACCTTGTTTTTAGTAGAACACCAAATAGCATAACTCTTTCCTAGTGTTGTTATGTTGCAGGTCAAATATGACTAAACAGCAGTATTTTCTTTAATAAGTTTTCCTATAACCACATTAACCCTACTATTTAAATTGCTCTCCTGTGGACCATTATACTATTATTTCATTAATTGCACCAAATTCAAATTTAAATTTATTATTGCATTTCTAGCTCTATAGGAAGACCCTGAAAGTAAACTTTGGACTGAAGAAACAATATGTGTGAGGATATAGGAAAGAAAAAGCAATACCAGAATGGTTGCTGTGTAAATGAAGAATAATAAAGCATAAAACAATGCAAAATGAACTAAACGACAGGAATTAATACACATCTTTAAATAGTAACTTAATATTAGTACTTTTGGTTATTATAATGACATAGACTAGCAACATTATAAAACAGGACTGATATATATTTTTGCCTCCAAGAAATGCAGCTCACCATCAAAGAAAAATACTACCTTTGGGCAAAAGAGTAGAAAAGGATATTCCAAGCAAAATCTAGGAAACAAGCAGGAATCACTATGTTTGACAAAAATAGACTTAAAATCAAGAAAGGTAAAGAAAGTAATTTTATACAGACTGAAGGATCACTCCACCAAGTGGACATTACAATTCTAAATCTGAAAAAACAAGCAAACATGGATACATCCAATTTCATGAAAGAAAGAGTACAAGATGAAAATCCACACATTTCCCCAGAACAATTAGAAATAGCAGTACTACTCCACTCTCACCATAAATAATAAATAAATAAATAAATAAATAAATAAATAGATGAACACTTGAATTAAATGACACTATTGATCAAATGGGATTAACAGACATCTGTGCCACAGTCTATCTAAACTGCAGAAATTACATTCTTCTCAGCAGCCCAGGGAAGTCTCTCTAAAATAAATCATGTGCTGTGACATACAACAAGACTTAGAAATATGGAAACACTGAAGTGTTCTTTGTATCTTATGTGACCACAATGGACTAGAACTAGACACACGCCCATTCCCACTGATACATCTACAAGAACTCAGAGATGGCTCAATGGTTTAGAGCACTGGCTGTTCTTCCAGAGGTCCTGAGTTCAATTGCCAGCAACCACATGGTAGCTCACAACCATTTGTAATGAGATCTGGTGCCCTCTTCTGGCCTGCAGGTATACACTGTATACATAATAAATAGATAAATCTAAACATAAAATACAAGACACTCAGTACCAAAGGCTCACACACATTGTAGAAGAGGAGGCCAAAAGAGGATCAGGGGATTTGCTGGAAGATTATGTCTCCAAGTAACATACCAGACATGCTGAGAAAGTAATCAGACAAATAATATCATTCACAATCATCTAGAAATAAAGGAATGAATCTAACCAAGGGGGTGGAAGACCTCTACAATAAAAACTTTAAAAGAAAGAAATTGAGGATGGCACTAGAGATGTAAATACCTTTCAAGCTCAAGGATCCACTAATGAACTCAGTATGAAGATTTCTCTTTAAAGTACACATAGCTTGTCTGTATGACTCAGCTGTCCCACTTCTGGTTATTTACTCAAAGGACTTCAAGTGAAGATACCAAAGACTCTTACACATCTATATTGATTGTAGCACTATGTACAATTGCTAGTTACAGAACTAGCCTAGGTCTCCAAAAATAGAGGAATATGTAAAGAAAATGTGTCTTGTATTATATATAGAATGGAGACCTTTTTCCAGCCATAATGAGGAACAAAGAAAGATTTATGGTTTGCAGCAGAGTGAATACAATTAAAATTAGTCATCTTAAACAAATTATGTCAAGCTCAGCATAGTGGCACAAACCTTTCATCCCAGCACTGGGAAGGCAGACGCAGATGGATCTTTGTGAGTTTGAGGTCAGTCTGGTCTACAGAGTGAGTTCCAGGAGAGCCAGAGATACATAGTGAGACCCTATCTTGAAAAAATCAAAACCAAATTATGTCAGTCTCAGAAAAACAAATATCGTATATTTTCTTACATTTATGATTCCTAGACATACATTAGATAACACGATCATTTATGAACACATACAATGAAAGTCAAAGTAAAGCTGGCTAGTGGAGCACAAGGGATGGGTGTGAGGAGAGACCTGTGAGAAAAGGAATGATAGCAGTATGTAAGGATAACACTCATGTCTTACAAAACATACTTGTAGGAAAACTTAAAATATAAATGTAAGCATATGTTCCAAACTAGAAAGTATAGATATTGGACTATAATTTTGGCAAATTTCAGCTAGAAATCTTTAGAATGAACCTCCAAAATAGTTCATGTATCTTAAACAATACCACAGCATTCCTCTGTTTATTTATATAGATTATCAAGTTTAATAATACTATAAAATCTAGTTATAGAAATACTTATACCACTGTTTTCAGAAGAACTTGGTAAGTAAAGTACTCACTGTCAATGACTTCAGGGGAGATAGATTTATTTTTGATTTATACACTTTTTAGAAAAAGAATCCACATTATGACATCTTCATTTTCTCATAGCAGAATATTAACCATAACACACATGTTAGGTCTTTCTATTTCTAAGTGGATAAAGGGATTGCTTTTTTGTTGTAATCAAGGAGTACTTTGAATTAGAGTCTTCAGATTTCTATGGGCCTACAATTTTTTGTTATATTTATAAATACAGTATATCCTTTGGCATTGAAGTTTTCCATGTTTTTAATTTAGTATTACTGCCACAACCTTCTAGGGCAATTATTGTCTAAGGGCATGATGTTGTTTTAGTTGACCTGTAGAGGTCACTCTTAAGCAGACATAGGAAAGCCTCTTGAAATTATGTCAGTATAACTAAATTTTAATTTCTGCCGGCCCCAAATCACTAGAACAACAATCACATTATTCAGTATTAGGGCATTATACAAATGTAATACAACTTTAAAAAGGTATTTTGTTTAGAAAATTAAGTAATGAAGCAGCTGCTACTTGAGTGGGTTAGCCAAGTTCTTTGATTTCCTACCTGCAGTTTCTTAGGCCCACTAACACAAGATACCCCACTAATTTGAGTTCTAGTGATTGCCTACTTAACTATCTTGTCTAACGTGTAAGAAACTGACATAGAGCAAGGAAATCAAGACCTTACTTACATACTTCATTCCTGCAGCAGAACAATATATTAGAAAGTATGAATTTGACTTATAAAGAAAAATGCTTAGGAGGTAATTCTTGTAAAAAAAAAGTAATTTAAAGTAATATTTTTAATGTTTATTTAGTTAGGTGGCATTCAGGTGGGCACAGACAGGGGAAAAGATCACGGCTGTTCAACAGAGAAATGGCATGACCATGAATGCCAGGAAAACTCTCTCAAAATGAAGGGAATCTGTCATTTTTTGTAAATTCTCTTCTGCTTCCATAAACACAGCCGTAATCAATTAAAGGCTGAGTTGTGAAGGAGCCATTGTCTGTAGTTGATTCAAACATTGCTGAGCTGTCTTTTAGACTACCCGTGCGGAAACCCTGGTAAGGTGACGAGAAAGTTCAAAGCACCTAACTCTTCAATGTGGAGTTTGTTCTTGACAGTTCACTCTCTCTTTACTCATTTAGAGAAACTGGAATGTAACCTATGCATTAGAAGGCTTAGGAATACCGCAAGTGCCCGTCCCTTGTACATTGTAGGTAGCAATTCCTTATTTATGAAAAGAGAATCAATATTGACTATGTTGGCTAAGAAAATAAGCAATATGTGTTATGTGTCCCTTGGAAGAAAGCGAGAGTGCTGTCTCCAACACTAAGGAATTATTCATTCATTTTTGTTGTGATTGCTGATTTATTTTTGTTCTCGGCTTCTTCCCTACACTCCTAATTTGAGTGAGACAGTGTTGCTGACACTGAAATTGGCAGTGTCCAATTATGACTGTTACATTTGGGAGACTGGTAAAATCTTACTATCAAGGCACTTGGGAAAATATTTTTAGATAAGAATTTGGCATGAATGTTTTAAAAAATTAAAAAGCAAAATTAAATTAACATTAAATATTTAATGCTACTGGTATGCGTTGAGTATAGGGAACAGACAAATTTTCTCTCAAATATAAACAGTGAAGGCTTCTTAGTAATACAAATAAATTATTAGGCTTTTCTAGGTAAGGAATGGCCAAATTTCTTCTCTGGCTGTCCAAATAATAATCTGGAGTAGGCCTGGAGGAAGTCCCATTTAGCCATATTAAAATGGATATTTATGCCAAATGTGAATGTGTTTAGAGTGGAAACTAAGGAATGAAGTGATCATTAAGAATGTTTTGTCTCCTAAGTCTCTTTTGCTTTCTGGATCAAACGAAGAGAACAATTTTCTTTGAGTGTTCAATTTAATAAAACTTCTGTGTCATGTCACTGTAATTCAAGCACAGAAGCCTCTCTCTTTTCTGTGAGTGACTCATCTGGGGAGGTTAGAAGGCAGAGCCTGACTGCCCAGAGGAGTCACTGTCGGAATGACTCAGGACACCTTCACTAAATCCATTCATTACCTTGGCCCTGGTGGGAGTTGCAAGGAAAGCCTGCCAATTAGATGTTGGTAATGTGGACTTTGCTTTAGGGAATTGGGCACAACTGCCAGAATTCATTCCTGAACTTTAGCAGCCACAAAAGAGTATTTTTTCTGTCCTCTGAAACTGGTTCAAAACCAGGTCCCAAAAGGACAAGCTTCCTTTTGTGCACTGGCTACCCCAAGTCCAGTTACTAACAAGGGCACAACATTCGGTTTTCCCGAAATCACAGGAAACATCTGAGGAAGGAGAAAAGAAGAGAAAACGAGTCATCTATTGAACTTATTAGCTTCTGTTTTGATTTTGTTTTTCTTCCGAGTTATGAGCATTCCTTTTGGAAAATAATTAC
>CABHPQ010160280.1:31173-50482 GCA_902168405.1 Peromyscus aztecus | reverse complement strand
TGTGTGTGTGTGTGTGTGTGTGTGTGTGTGTGTGTGTGTGTGTGTGTGTGAGTCACTGTCCACATTTTTCATAGACTCAAAGATCTCACAGGCCCATTGCCCTTCAGTGTTAGAGTTGGAAATGACTCCACAGTATGGGCTCCTGTCTATCACGGTTACAGAACGGGCTGGGTGATCAAGCTGAATTCCCCCACTTGTTCTGTATCTTGGGGAACTAGATCTGCAGCTCCATTTCTGACGTCAGGGCTCCTGCTCACCTCCTCCTCACATTGGCAGGCAATTCACAGCCCTTTCTAGTGGGAGGAAGTGAGCCAGGCTCTGCTGTTGGGACATTCGCCAGACTTCATGGCATTAGCCCACAAGCCTCTGCCTCTGCCAGAACAGTGCTGGACCCAAAACAACCTTTGGTGTGACCTCAGAAGCTTCATAGCTGTAAGTCAAGGCAAAGGGCTTCATGCAGACAATGGCATCCTTGGTTCCAAGCATCCTGTGTTCCAGCTCCTGTCTCCTGGAGAACAAATCTATCACCATAGCAACCACATTCATGTAATGCACAACTGAGTGCCCCTCAGATCTTCCAGTTGCTTCTTCCCCATGGATGGCACTTATTAATTCAGCATCAGATCTAACAATTAGCTTGTCTTCAGAAAGCTAATATCGCTCTTGATTCCCACGGCTGCACCTATGCCTAGGAGCTTCTGGGTGCTTATCACTGCTTCCTGGAGAGTTAAATGACATTCTGGCAGCAGGGAACTTGTGCCAATAAAATCAAAATTTAAACCGGTTGCCTTTTATTATCACTTAAATTATTCTCTCCACTTGACATGGATTTATTGGTCAGTTTAGACTGTGTGACAGATTTGGTTGTAGTCACATGGAGCGTGACTAACAGCCTTAACTACAAGCCTGTAAACGGAGCGTGATTCGCCCGACATTATCACCACCTAATAATATCTGTAGGCTAATTATACAAAGGCTAGAGGAAATGGGCACATCAGTGGCTGCAGCATGAGCTTATAGATGTGCTCTGGTGGTTGGCTGGGGCTTCCAGGTGGAGCTGGGGCAGTTGAGGGGGCCATTGGTCTGTGTCTCCGATGTCTATTTCCTAGCGATTCAATGTTGCCTTGAAGCTTTTTAGATCCAAAGTGATTGACATAATGTTTTTGGCCCTTCATGTGTACAGACTTTTAACAAAAGTGTGATATGCAGGGCAAACCCATTACATTTCTACTCATTTCTTTGCTGTGTGTTTTAAGAGGGTGTGTCCTCAAGAGATGACTCCTACCCAGTTACTATGAGTGTGACAGGCCAGTGACACAATTAGTGTCCTTAAGGCCCTAAGATGTCACTCAAAAAAAAAAAAAAAAAGAGAGAGGCTGTCTTGCGGACATGGAAGAGGTGGTAAGGGAGGGAAGTAGCCCTGAGGACCAGGCTTGGGGTCCCATCTCACTGTGCAGCTTTGTAGGTGGGCGGTTTATACATCCTCTGAGCTTGTTTCTTTATCTGTAAACTGCACACATGACTTTTATCCACGGAGTGTTAAGGAGCCAATGAAAGTAGCAGCTACTTCACAATGAGCAAGTGAGCTTGTTAGGACTTTTAGCACATGCGCTGTTGAAGGATATTTCCTCTGCAATTTAATTTTCTTTAGGGAAACCATTTGAGGTGGTCATCACGTAATCCAGATGAGAAAACCAAGTCACTGAGGGAGCTGAGTGACTTTTCCCCAAGTGCTTTGTACCTCAGAATAGACTATTGAAGGAGTTAGTATAGGTGACATGGTGACGTAGCTATTAATAAGTCAGCGGATTTTCACCTTGGAAGTGCAGCAGCCAGGAAGGACAAGGTGAGCCAGTAGGGCCTTCCCTCCCTCAGGACCTCTCTGGGGCCCAGGGAGCAGCTGTGGGCAGCGGGAAGAACATGGGCTTAGGAGTCAGAAACATCAGTGGTCTGATGGTCCTGCTGATGGGCTATGGGGTCCAGGCAACTGGGGCTCTGTTGAATCCAATTTCTGAAACTGTACAAGAGACATCTTGACTTATCCTCATGGACGTTCAGAGTTCAGTGAGACCGTCTGTGACACGTCCCTTTCCCATTGCTTAGTGTACAAACACATCACACCAAATCTGTGTTCTACCTCCATTGTCTGCTGCACACCGAGACCTCTGACCTATTCCCAGACAGTCAGCCTACTCACAGCGTCTGCCTCATACCTGCTGACTGCCTTGGGAATACGCCTCCTCTCCTTCCTTTCTGGAAGACTCTTGTTCATCCTTCAGAACCCAGTCTGCCATGCCCTTGCTATGACGCCCATGTCTCAGGTTTCTCTTTAGATTGTGTCTTTCTCTCTCTGGGTGGCGTTTCCACCTCTTGCTACTACAGATGACTGAGTACAAAGAGGAACTATGGACTTAGACATTGTCCTATGGGAGGGAGAACTAGTTGGCTCTGGCTATGTGGTTGGTGTTCAGTTAACACTGTCGCTGCTCCAGTCTCAGTTTACCTGCTTCAGGATCGTCTATTCCAAAAAGATTGACATCTGAAAGTCATTCACAGCCTTCTGTCCCACACTTAGAGATGCCAAGTCTCGTCACCTACACAGTACACTAATGAAGCAGTTACTACATGCTAGATGCTTCGTTTTTTTCATTTCATGAAGTAGGCCCAGAGGGTTCAAGAGACATGCTTACGTTCACAGAACAAAACAGAGGTTTTGTTCAGGATGCTCACATAGATTCCACACTGGTCAGCAGTGCTCACTGTCAACTGGGTGGTGAGAAATCAATATGCCACTTTGAATATATGTAGATTGCCTTTTCCTGATTTTGTTACTTAAAATCATAGCCTGTACTGTAAAGGAGATTCATTTTTCAAGGAGATAGAAACTGACATTGCAATGTTTCTCAGCTCCATCCTGTTCACACTTAGGCTCCACCTGAATTTTTATTCCTCAGTACACACACACACACACACACACACACACACACACACACACACACACACTGCTCCATGACTCCATTTCCTGGGTTCTCCGTGTCATAGGCACCTAGTATTCACAAGGACGGGTGTACTTTAGGCATAATTTCCTCTGGGGTTTCTCCCTGACAGTGGTCCCAGACATCTGCCCTGGGCCTTCGTTCACTTCCCTTTGTACTGCCTCTGGCATATCCTTCACTACGCCCATGCTGGCTGTGGCAGGAGTAATGCATTTGCACTGGATCCTGGGTTGCCATTTGGTAAGAGTAAATCCTAGCAAGGAGCAGATCACACCGGGGTTCACCCACCAGCTCAGATAAGGCTAACTGTTCAGATCCTCAATGGCAGCAGGGACTTGTTGTTTTTATTCTCCTTTATATACTTAGCAGGGGCCACGGCTGTTGCACTAACCACATCAACAAAGATAATAAATGCAGCAAATACATATTCACAAAACAGTAAAAACATCTCTCCTGAGAGTCACAGCATCTGGAGGATGTAAGGGATCCTAATGAGGGCAGGAGGCTGGACGAGGAAGAAACTGCCCATTGACGAGTGTGGCGCAAGAGCACAAAGGCATAGCAGGAGTGAGCTTTATTTTCCTCAGCACTTTCAATGGAACACAAACGACTTCGCTGTGTTTATGATGCATTGATGAGTAAGACAATACACCGCTTTAGACTTTTGCATGTACTCTATGCCTTTTTTTTTGTAAAAAAGAAAGTTTATTGACCTAAAAGTAATAGAGAAATGACAAGAAAAATTGGTTGAATGCTTTTGTAGTTATATGATTTTTTTTCCTTTTATTTTGCCTTTTCTTCACAGAGGTGCTAATGGAAATTGTCAAATCTGTAGTGCACTTACGGAAACAAAAATGCATTTTAACATAGTTGAGGCAATCACCAAACAAGCATGGCATAAGCAGCCGTGGTGGTGGTGATAAAAATGCGGCTCTTACAGACAGTGGACTCCATATTTGCTCCAAGTGCCCCTGGGAGTTTGGTTGTCTGTGCTGCTCACTTAATGGAGAGTCAAGCTAGTGTTTCCTTCCAGATTGACCTGTTACCTCTCTCTTCCTATTTTTCTATTAATATTTTCAGTTTTCAAAATTATCAACACACTTCTTCCTATTGTTTTAATATTTTCAGTTATCAAAATTATAAAAATAATAAACCCTGACACAATAGTTCAAAGTATCTCTGTGAAATTTGTATTCATTGTTTTCTAATTCTACCTATAACTACTTTGGTTATACATTCTATATTTCTCTTTTGTTTATAAGCATAAATGTCAAGTATAATAATAATAAAAATGATGGCAAAAACCACGTAGGGTAGCGCTTAGGTTACATCAAGTATTTTTTAAAAGGACCAGATAAGATATTTTATTATATTATTCACATGACCCTATGAAAGAAGTATTCATTTATTCATTTTACTTTGTGGGTTAGGAACCTGAGACACAGAGGGGTCAATTAATTTGCCAAATGTCACACAGCTACTGAATAGCACACATAGCATTCAAATGCAGGTATTCCTAATTGCTATGCTCTGTGTTCTCTCATGCTCAGCGTTTCTGGCTCATTTTCGGGAAAGGACTGTCCATCATCCATCTTATGACCTCATCACACACCTAACAGTATCACCGCTCTCTTTCTGGTGTAATAAAGATTGGTCAAGAAAATCCTGTGAACGGTGACTCTGCCCTCCAGTCTGTGATGAGTAGGTGTATTGTTTTAATACCACTCTGTACAGGAATCTATGTACTGGAACTTTTTTCTCTGAATTGGGCTTTGGCGACAGGGGGAATCAAAGAATATGCACATTTTTGATCTTAATAAATGTCACTAGCTCCCCCAGATGTGGAAATTTGCAGTTGTGTCAAGAGGGGATTGTGGTACCGGTTCTCTCTACTCAGTCTCTTTTCACTACCTAGTCTTTTGAGCAGAAGTAATTTTATGGGGCCAGCAAGATGGTTCATTAGGTCAAGGTGCCAGTTACCAAGCCTGAGGACCTGAGTGTCTACCAAGAGCCACATGGTAGAAGTAAGGGATTGACTCCTGCAAGTGTGCTCTGACCTCCACACATGCCCTGTGGCACATGCTTGCTCACTCATGTGTTTGAGCACACGTCTGTGTGTACATACAGATAAATGAATGAATAAAAAAATTTGAAGTACTTTTATGAACATATAGTTTATAATGACTGACCTTTCATAATTTTTGCAATTTTATTTTATTACCAAGATAATATTTGTGGGCTGATCAAGTAAGTGGGAACAAAAATAATGAAATGGTGGAATTAAAAGTTTGGAATCTGCTGGGTGTGATGGTGAAAGTTTTTAATTCCAGCACTCAGGAGGCAGAGGCAGGCAGATCTCTGTGAGTTCATGGCCAGCATGGTCTATAGACAGAGTTCTAGGACAGCCAAGGCTGTTATACAGAGAAACCCTATCTTGAAAACAACAACAAAACAAAACAGAACAATGACAAATCTTTGGAATTTTCCAAGTTTGGGATTTGTCTGTCTCTGACAACCATGTTCACTTCTTGCTATTCATGCTTGCCCACCTCTCTCATGCTCCAGGGGACCAGAAAGGGACAGACCACCCTCTATCCCAGGCAATGATTTTCCAAAGTCCATCCCAGCTCAACAATTCTTGGGAATATGAATTTTAAAAAAGTCAAGCTACAAACTTTGGGATGCTGACTTGTGATTTTTAGGGAATGTAGGGATCTATTTTTTTTTTTAAGACCCAGCTCATCTATTAAGATAAGCATTGTGTCCCTGTGTCTTGGGAAATAGAAAATCTCTGGAAACACAGCAGCAATGGGAACTTTCTGGAGGTGGTCCATCTGGGTGGCTGCAGCAGGTACAGCATGCCTGGACCCTCCTGCACTGATGTTACCATTTTGACTCAAAAGATACATTAATAGACATATTTAATCAGACATTGATGGCTATTCATTGAGAAACAGTGACCGAGATAGACTTCATTAAGTGGATACATAAATCCTTTGATCAGGTTTTCATTGTTTCCAAATCTGTTCTATTCAGTGTAAACTTAATTTCTTTTTCTTTTTACCCGTTTCAAAGTTTCTTTCATCTTTTGAGTGGACACGTGTGTGAAGCACGGCATGGTCCCTAGATACATGCACCCACTCTGCACTGACCACTTGGCGGGTCCTTAAACAGATGGCATTTCTTTGTGTTGAGAGGCTTCCCATGCCTCTCTCTAGTTCTTTATGAGCCTGTACTGACATTGTCACCTGTGGTCTCCCTACTGTGCCTCAAAGCATCAGTTCTCACCCCAACTGCCCCCTGGTGTTTTGGTAACTGACCTTACTCAATCTTACCTCTTGTTCCGAGTCTCTAGTAGACAACATTTTACTATCTACTTCAAGAAATTACTAAAATTTTTATTTATTATTAGTGTGTATGTGTTTATATGTGTGTGTATGATGTGTGTGTCGGTGTGCATGGACCATAGCGTTCGTGTGGTGGTCAGAGGACAACTTAGAGTCCGTTCTCTTCTTCTACCTTTACATGGGTTCTGGGAATTAAACTCAGGGCTTCAAGTTTCTGGAGCAACTGCTCTTTCTCATTGAGTTATCTTGTCTGAGGGTTTTTTGTTGTTTGTTTGCTTGCTTTTTTGTTTGTTTGTTTTTGAGTCATGGCCTCAAATTTGATTCCCGTGTACCCAAGGATGAACTTGGACTCCTAAACCTTCTGCCCCCACTTCTCAACTGGTGCAATTCTATGCACGCCCTAACTTACTCAGCTTCTATTATCATCTGCAAAACCAACTTTATAAGAGTCCAGACAGGAGAATGTGCAGTATCTTTCTTGGAATGTTTGGCTTATTTCCTGTGCTATGGTGTATTTTACTGAAATGATTTGCATTTGTTCCCCCACTGTGGTTGTTTGAAGAAGAAGGTCCCCCATACATTTAAATGCTTAGTCATCAGGGACTGGAACTGTTTGAAAGGATTAGGAGGTGTGGCCTTATTGGAGTAGGTGTGGCCTTGTTGGAGGAAGTGTGCCACTGAGGGTAGGCTTTGAGGTTTCAAAAGCTCAAACCAGGTCCAGCCTCCCTCCCTCCCTCCCTCCCTCCTTCCCTCTCCCCCCTCTCTCTCTGTTAGTGGATCAGGATGTAGCTCTCAACTATCTCAACTACTTCTCCAGTGCCATGCCTGCCACCATGCTCCTCCCATGATGACAACAGACAAGGACTAAGACTCTGAAATTGAAAGCAAACCACCAATTAAATGCTTTCTTTTATAAGAGCTGCCATGGTCATGGTGTCTTTTCACAGCAATAGAACAGTGACTTGGACACCTACCCACCCACCCACCAGTTTGGGGGATTAAACCTAGGCCTTTACACATGCTAGATACGTGTTCTACCACTGATTTATATCTCTAGCTTGGGATTCAATTACTTTCCATTCAAATCTTACAGCTTTAGCCCATCAGTTAGCTATCTATCTAAATTATCCTAATTCTAACTGCTATTTTTTATGGTTATTATCTCTGCATTCAATTTTTAAGTCTACTGTTGCAAGTCTGAGTTTTCTCATGGTGTTTTAGTGTGCGTGTTATTGTTTTCCTCTCTAATTCCGGGGTGTCCGTTTTCAGCCATTACCAATTTTAGATTGATTTTTCAGTAATCAACATTCACTGTTATGAATTTGGATTGAGTTTTCATCCATTGCCCAGGTGATCCATGATAACACTGTGCTCAAGCAAGCGAGCAACAGAGAGAGGTGCTCAAGCGAGGTAGAGGTAAGGAGCGACTACTCACACCGAGGAAGGTTCTTCTGAGATCTGAATACTTGCAGGTATTGAGCAAGGGAGGTAAATGCCTGGGAACTGAGACGGCAGAAGCCAAGCCTTCTATTTCATTGCTGCTAAAGTAAATGCAGATGTCAAAATCTCTATTTTCCCTCCAGCGACAGAATACAGAACACACTTGGTTCCTGAACACTGATAGACAGAACTAAAGGTGAGTTTGCGTGGAGTGATTGAATAGTCCTAACTATGGACAGCAAGGCATGGAGCTTGAACAATTGGAGAATCCTTGGAGGGAATCCTAATATGGCCATTCTTTGTAATGTATGTGGTTATGAGCTTCCTTGGTACAATGGTGGTCTCACGTGTCTTGCTGTGGGTAATGAGATGTAATTAAGGTTAAGCAAACAGGAGGTGGAGTGTTTGTGGTGGTGGTGGGGTCCATGGATGGCAGTATTCCTCTATGTGTTATAGCGTGGCATGCCTGCTTGAATGAGTGGGATCCATTATGTGAGTTTTGAGATTCCTAGAGAATGATTTAAGGTTTATAGTAAATTCTGTAGTCCCTGAGAGTAACATGGATGGGATGAGAGTATTGACAAGCTGCTGTAGAGTTTGCTTGGCCATTGCTGTGTTTAATAAGAAATATATTTGGGGCTGAGATGACTACCCAGAGGGTACTTGTTTTGTAATTTTGTAAAAATTATAATGTGAAAGCTGTATGTGGCTACCATCCTGTGTTGGCCTCTTGTTTGGTGAGTAAATGGGATAAAAGGAAGGATGTGCTGACTTGTCATATCTTTTGACTGGGGTGGGACTGGGGCAATACACTTAGATCAATAAGTTTATGCTAAAAAGTCCTTCTAGGAATTCAAATGACTTGAAATCCACAGGCAGAATTAGAGAGTGAGGAGGAAGAGGACATGGTAGAAGTAACAGATGATACCCATCAGGTCTTCCCTTTAATAGAGGAGAAGGAAAATCCATGATTCAACATGCAGACCAGGCCTTCATAATGGTCCAGCACAAGAAAGTGTGATAACTGAGGAACACTCAACACCTGAACTGCTTGCATTTGGAAAGACTTCTAAGCAAGCAGTGAAAGTCCCCTCATGAAGCTGTGGGACATAGGGACAGATGAGATCAATTTGAGTGTTTGGAGGCATAAGAACTATGTAGTATAACTACCCATCTGTACTTAAGACAAAGAAAGGCTGTCTAACTTGAGGAAATAGACAATTTGTCCTCCATGGACTGGCTTATATTAACATCCTTGTTTATCATCAGCTGAGGTCTCCATGAAAATCATGGAGTGAAATATAATAGAGGATGGACAAGTATTCCAGAAGGAACTGGGAAGAGGCAGTATTTGATGCCTAGGACCAGATGGGGGTGTGTTCACAGGAGAGTTAAGAAGTAGATTCAGCAGTGTCTGTGAGACCAAGATGGGGCTTGCACAGCTCCACTGAGTCCTGTGGTGGGATGGAATCTGAAATGGTAGGAGGGGCTTTGAAAGCCTAAGTGATCTAGACCATCATGGAAAATGAATTTGTGTGGTGATGTTTTGGTTAAATTTATGTCAGTACAACACAAGCTAAAATCATTTGGGAAGAGGGAATTGAGAAAATGCCTCCACAAGATTGGGTTATAGGCAAGTCTGTCAGGCATTTTCTTGATTAATGATTGATGGGGGCGGTGCCAATAAGAATGTATGACCTGAGAGTTGTAGGATGAAATAAACTCTTTCTTCCCCAAGTTGCTTTTGGTCATAGTGTCTTATCACAGCCATAGGAACCTTAACTGAGTCAGGTGTTAATGCATGCAGGGGATGACAGAGAGCAGACAGTGGGCTCTGTCAACATGACTTGAAAACAAATGTGTTCAAACTTGTGCTGAGGTGAACTCCTAGGGGAGAAATGGTTTAAGACCAAATGCTGTGCTTGTGAGTTTTTGGAAGGTTTTAAAGTCTGGCCACCAACTTACCAAAGAGTTGGAAGGAGTACAAGACAGGGAGATAGGTTGTCCCCACTCATCTCTTGTTATGGCAGGAGATGTCCTCCTCTGATGGGTGGTAAAGGTTCCTTCAAGTGAGGGACATACTTGGTGACCTCACTGGTTCACTATTAATGTGTGAAATACTCGGGCTTTGGTAAGTACTGGAGCTGAGTGTACCTTAATTCACGGCAGCACCCAAAAGCACCATGAACAGGTGCATATACAGCATGGATGAATATGGGACTAATACAACATAGGCAAAAAGGCCCAAGCTTGTCCTAGGTATAGATAACTATCTTTTCCGAGCGTATATGTGTATTTCTCCAGTGCAAGAGAATATTCCGGGGACGTATATATTGCTGGGACACACCCTGCAAACCACCGTTACAGAGCTTTGCCCAAGGGAGCCATCTGTGAAGGACGTTATGTATGATTGGATGAAATGGGAACCTATAATGTTGCCTACCCAGAGTTTAGTGGTGAATATCAACCAGTATAGACTGCCTGGGGACGATGATGAAATTATAGAAATCAACAAGGAGTTACAAGAGGTAGAGATTATTTGCTCAGCTTCAAGCTCTTTGAACAGCCCAAATGACCTGTGAAGAAGACATGGATCCTGGAAAATGACTGTGGATTATGGGGAGTTAAATAAGTCAGTGGCCTCCATCCTTGCTGTGGTACCCCACACTGCTCTTTGAACTGAACAAGTGATCCAAGTGATGGGCTCATCCCGTGCTGTGGTAGGCTGTGCTAATGAATTTTTTAGTATTCCCGTAGCTTCTGGTCCTGAAAACCAACTTGCTGCATTCACTTGGAATGCTCACCAGTGGACCTTCAGAGCACTCCCTCAAGTTTATCTTCACGGTCCTGTTGATCATCCTGGGATGGTGGTCTGGGATCTTGCTTTGTTATCCTGCTCATCCTATGTAAAAACATTTTTATTATACAGATGACATAATACAAGCCCTGGAGTGTTTTACAGATTTAGAAAAGCACTCAAGATAGATAAAGGTGCACCCAAAGGAATGCGGATGGAGTTAGCTATACCACATGAAAGGTCCAACCAAGCACAGCTGTAAGATTTGTGTCAATATGACGGTCTGGGAGCAGGTATATTGGGCCTAGCAAAGCTGCTGCAAAAGTTTTTACAACAGCCTATGTCTGTAGTACTTTTGGGGCTCCTGGAACACTGGTGGATTCATACCCTATCTCACCCAAGGTACTCATCCTCTCTATAACCTGATAAGGAGGGATGCCATATGGGATTGAGACAAAAAAGGCTAAAAATGCTTTTGTTCAGACTAAGTTCTTTGTAGGACAAGCTAAACAGAGCTGTGCCCCATTATCCCAGTGTTCCTTTATGTTAGAAATTACCAGAAGCTCAGAGACTGTTGGTGGGGTCTATGGCAAAAAGCACCCTAGGCAAATGGTTCTAATAGGATTTGAGTTTTAGTCATGGAAAAGGGCAGGAGCTCACTGTACAGTGCTAGAACAGCAATTGTCTGTGTACAAAGCAGCAGTAGTGGACTCCATCACTGGGCCCATCTCAGTAACAAGGAAACAAAATAAAAAAGTAAAATTAAAAAAAGCCCAGCAGTGTTCAATGAAGGGTTAGACTGAAGGCCTTTTAGGGACATCTCTTTCTGGCATGACACAGAATCAAACTCCGCAAAGTGGTCTTCTCATCTACAGCAGTGTGGCATGGTATCTGCAGGCCGTCTGTCTCATCAGTGCCATGCAGGCTGTCCTGGGGCCAGTTCACTTAAGCAGCTGAGCCCCCTCCAACCATGGAAGCAAATGCTAAGCTAGAGAAAGTGATAGACAAGACACTACCTGTCCCTGTAGATGCTTGGTGCGTGGATGGCATGAACAGAAGCACTAAGCAAGAATGGACAGATGTGTACATATAAATGAACACAGACACTGTGCAGCCAAAGAAAGAAGGAAAAGTAGCCATCAAGCAGAGTAAAGAGCATTCTTGGTGATAATAGCTCATGAGACTTGGCCTGTGACAGTCTGTATTGATTATTGGGCTGTGTGAGGAGGCCAGGTTTTATGGATAGCCCAGTGGAAAAGGGGGAACTGGCTGGTCTTGGGTTGGTTATTGCAGGGACAACAGATGTGGAAGGAAATATAGAATGGAGTTCAACAGGAATCAGGGCCCTGGGGTAGTTTTCTGTGTGGTAGCCCATCGAGTGCTCTAAAATCAGGAAGCAATTGCCCGTTGACCATCTGCTCTCAGGTGCCGCTAGAGGCTGCTCATTGGGTTCATGTAAAATATGGTCACAGAGGAGCCAACACAGGATGGGAATAGCCGAAGCAGTTGGCATTACCATAAAATATTTTGATATCCTCTATGTTAAGTCACATGAGGCCTTCATGGATGAATGCTGCGATGGAGCATGTTTATCCACATGAAGTTTACTCTTACTGTTGAGGATTCTCACAAGCACACAGAACCTTTGACCTTGACCTACAGACCTTGAGAGAGACCCACAGTCTCTTCGCCAGAGCTCTGTCTTTCTCCTTTAATTCAGAGACACAGTCCTACAGGGAGCACTGGAGACTTCAGGACTCACTGCATTTTCTGCTCGACCCTCATCGCTCTGGCGGGTTGGCCGTCTCTTTCCTCAGCCTCGTGACACACTGAACTCACTTGACCCATCGTTTGACCTTTGAAGCGTTTGCCTCTGTCTCTTCCTCCCTCATTTTTGAGTTTCTTGCTCCTCTTGGCTTTTGCTCACAATACTTTCTTCCATCTTCCTGCTTCTCCCCTTTCCACAAACTTCACTTTCAAGTCTGAATTCTCAGTGTGATCACTTTCTCCTTTCTCGGATGTTGCATATCTTTTAACACTCTCCACATTGGTTTTGGGCACCTTAACTCCCGTTCTTCACTCTGTACTGAGACTTTCTCGTCTCTAGCACACACCGCTCTCCTACGTCCCAGACCCGTGCAGACAGTGGATTCCTTGAGGTATGGAGCTCATGATGTTAATGCTCTGCTCAGACCCCTCAGGTCCCTTCCTGGAATTTCTGTGTGTCACAGTCCTCCTCCTCACTCCATGGCCTGCCATCGTGGTTGATTCTCAGAGGGCTCTCTTTGGGTCCCTGGTATTGCTTTGCCTGAATGCATTGAAAGTTGCAACTTCTTGGGTGCTATGTGTCCTCCATTTCCCTGCCTGTCCTGTTACAGTGACCATTGGGTATAGATTGGGAAAGACTTATTCCTTGCATGGTTTAGTACACCAAGATGGCAGGAGGTAGAGGCCAAGTGGAATGAGAGGTTATGAGAGTATTTCATAACTGAGCACAGTGTATCTGAGGATAAAAGGAAGAGAAAGAATAGACCGAGAAAATTCATAGAGCGTGAGGCATGTCTGACTCCGTGAAGAGAGGAAGAAGAAAGGAGAACTGGACAGAATCTTAGACAGAGCCTGTATGGCTCTGAGAACATTCTGGAAAGTCCAATGTGGGGTTCCAATGCAGAGGCTGCTTGTAGAGAAGGCTCAAAAGTGAGTCATGTGACCCTATATGTGTAGAGTTATTAGCTAGAGGCTGCCTGGGAGGTGTGTGCTCTCAGCTAGTTGCTCTGCTAACAGCTCTCAGCTAAACACACCTGTAGAAGATTCTTTCTAGAAGAGAGATCTGAAATGCTCACTTCTGTGGCTCTACAAGTGTAAGCGGTAATGTGGTTTGTGCCCATCAGAGTTCTCCAGGGCCCAGGCTAAAGCTTACACTTTGGAATATTTGCCTGAGATCACATCCTTGTCTGATCTCTACCCCCTCCTCATCCAGCCTCCCCACACCTTACTAATCTCCACCAGAAGTAGTACTTTCTTTATTAGTTAGCTGCAGGTGAATTCACATAACCTAATTGAAGGCAGACAAATCTATCATGCTATTTTTTTCCATAAACTGTAACTGCATGAAAACTGAACACAACCATATTTTGTGGGGAACACATGAAGTCCTGAGTGAATGTTCATAGTTGACAAGGGCACAGCTTCAGGCACGTGGGAATGCCAAGGTTTTTCTCCGTCAGGCCCAGATGAATGGCAAAACCTTCTTCTGGTCCAAGTATGTATGTTTATGAACGGTTGACAGGTAGTTAAAAGCAGTAACTGCAGAAAGTATGGATTGCAGCTTCCTCCTCCTGGATTATGAAACCTGAGACTGTTTCTCCACAGACACTGCTGCTGAGATTAGTTTACCTCATCTTCCTCATTCCTCTGTATATAATAAATGTCTGAGTTTCAGGATTGGTCTTGGTGTATCTCCACCAGAGTGCATGACTCACCGGATCCCAGCTTTGCTGTGTGAGTGTCTGCCATTTCTTCATTCCCCGATACCACAGTTAGGTCAATCCCTAAAGCCCTGCAGGCCACATCAAACTTCTCATTTAGAATTTTCCTTGGTCATAGCAAGCTGAAGCTCCATTTGCCAGTCACTCAATCCTGAAATTGGTGCTTGTCCTTCATTCTGCCTATCTTTGCTTACTCACCTAGTTATGATAAATACTAGTTTCACTTATTATGTTTTCTCAGATCAGTACGGTGGGTTGTGCCTGTAATCTCCTCTATTCAGGAGGATTAGAAGTTGAAGTTCAGCCTAGGCTACATAGAGAGACTTACCAAATTTTCTTTTTAAGTTTCTTGGGCAATTCTCCTGTGCTGGTTAGTTTTGACTATCAACTTGATACAACCTAGAAGCATCTGGGAAGAGGGCCTCAGATGAGGGGACATGTCTGTTGTGGGCATGTAGGAAGACCCAGCCTCTTGTGTGTAGCATCATTTCGTGGCTAGGCCCTGAGCTGTGTGAGAGTGAGGAAGCTGAGGATAAGCACCTGAGAGAGCAAGCAGGTGTGGATCCGTGTGTTCATTTTCTCTCTGCTCTCCATGTGGATATGATGGAGCTAGCTGCTTGAATTTCTCCCTCAACTTCCTCTCAGTGCTGGACAATAACCTGGAATTGGAAGACAAAGAAACAGTTTCTCCCTAAGCTGCTTTTGTCCAGGTGTTTTATCATAACAGAAGTGAAATCAGAACACCTTCCTGATCTGTGGATTCTTCCTTGCCATCTTTATGCTAGTGAATCCCTATCAGGACTCCTTGCCCAATCCATTCTCCACAGCACTTGGTGTCTGGAGAAGGCAGAACCCATAAACCATTGCAAGACTAATGTGCTCATTCTGGAGGTGGCAAGCTGGCTTTCTATTCTTAAGTGTGAAATGGGATTTACTTTTAGAGAAATCCACTACTTTGTCCTGGGAAGAACCTTGCGAGTTGTCTCTTTTTGGTTGGAGTCTCCTCTCTAAGGAGGAGTCAACCGACTGCTTTTGCAGAAGCCAGTGTGATAGGTATACTTTTTGGCTAGCAGAAGCCTTGGATATGATTTTACATAGCATTCCTTGTTTTAGGTAGGGGTGAAGAACTTGGATACGAGTGTAGGTAGCAGTTCTTGTTTTAGGTAAAGGTGAAGAACTTGGACATGAGCATAGGTAGCAGTCCTTGTTTTAGGTAGGGGTGAAGGCCTTGGATACGAGCATAGGTAGTAGTCCTTGTTTTAGGTAGGGGTGAAGAACTTGGATACAATTGTAGGTAGCAGTCCTTGTTTTAGGTAGAGGTGATCAAAGGGTCTAAGTAGGGCTAGGGGAAGCAACGGAAGGAGGCTCTTCCTTAAGTTTATGCCCAATTATGGTTTCTCTCACCCACTCATGTGAGTTGTCTTGCCCTTTAAGAACTTCTAAAGACGAAGCAACTACCTTGTGCCTTCCCTTCGACTTGAATAGACATTTATTAGATGAAATTGAAATGAAGATCAAGGCAAGCAAATGTTCTGTACCTCAAACTTGTGGGAGTTGTGTGTGTTTTAGAAGCAGTCAGTCAGAGGATTATCAAGGCTCAGCTTAAGACTCTAGCCACAGCCCTTCCCCACCCTAAACTATCGTGTGACATCCTTTGCGTAGACTTCCACTTCCATTCTCACTCCCCAGAGTCCCTAGCTTATGGCAGCCATTTAGTATTTTGGTCTCTTTGGTAATTGGACTCACTATCTCTTGCGGCAGAATGCTTACATTGCAACTTGAAAGGTTAGAAAAACTGATATTCTTCCCATTTGATAAAAAAAAATGCAGTTAGCATTTAATTTGAATTTGGTTGGATTACCTGGTCTTTAGAATTGTGCTCCAGCTTGCTTACTTTTAGAGCAAAAAGCAGCTTTCTGGTCCTGTTTATCAGTCAGCATGAGATGAGTGTTTTTTGCTAACCCTATGATAATCCTTCTGTGGTCACAAGTGCAAAGGAAAAATGATTTTCACAGAGATCCAAATGACTAAGAAAGAAAGATCAGGAGGAAGTGTATGTGTGTGTGTGTGTGTGTGTGTGTGTGTGTGTGTGTGTCCGTGCATGCGTGCAGGGTTTGGGAGCATTTATCTCACAGTAGTCACAGATAGCCTGGATGAAGTAGAGAAATAACCATTTGTAGATATTCAGTCTATAATAGGTGATTAAATATTCCATAGCTTGTGGTTGGTGACAAACCTCTTTTAACATGTTTGTGCAAAAATATAATTTAATAGATGTGTGATGCTTATTCTCCACTGTCAGTATCACGGAATTCAGTGGAAATACACCTCTGTGTGCCTCTATGAGGGTGTTTCCAAAGAGGTTTAAGTGACTGGCACCACACCATGGGCTGGGGACCTGGACTGCATTAGAGAGTAAAAGTGAGCTGACTACTAGCATTTATCTCCCTCATTTTCTACCTGTGAACGCGATGTGACAACGGTCTCAGGCTCTCACTTCTCCACCTTCTCAGACAGGATGGACTGTGTCCTCAAACTGTGAGCTACAATAAACCCACTCTTCCTTACATTGACTTTGCAGGTGTTTTGTCAGAGTAAGAAAATCAACTAGTACAAGGACAAAACAAACAAACAAACAAACAAACAAACAAACAAACAAAACCCCAAACCCAACCAACCAACTAAACAAGCAAAAACAATCACACCAGCCAAAGTTAGGGATATATAGTTTAAAGGCAATTTCGGATGCTTGTTTTTTTTAAAGTTTAATATTAAGTGAGCTATTAAGTTAGCAGTGCACCACAGCTACATGTACTGTCTGTGAGGACGCATTATCCGAAGTAGAACACCAAGAAAAGGCGGTGATCAGGTTGCAGTTTCATAGAGATCCTTAAACCAAACCTGGACTGGCTTTGTCTCCCACTCACCAGGACTGAGCCCCGAGCTGCACACTTGCTAGGCAAGTGCTCTACCGTTAAGCTATATGCCTTCATGCTGCAGGTAAAACTAAAATTATGCACACCGACAATTTCTGAATGGTTTTATGTTTGGTTGGGAAAGGAAAGATTATATTTAAATGTACTGGAACCACTGAGTAAATAGTGATGGTGATGGTGCCCTCTGCCCTATTAACTTCTGCCTCTGAAATTTGTCAAATAAGAGAGACTCCTAGAGTTAAAATGTAAAATCTAGTACATGCTGTGTGATGAGAGAGATTCTATGTTAGATTAAATATGCATTAAATGAATATGGAAGAAAACATCCATTATAGAGGTGGAACACAGGGGGAAAATGAGTCATAGGGAAATGATCCACCATGCCTAGCTGGGCTCCACTCAAGAAGGAAGAGATCTGAAGCTATGGAGTTTTGCAGACAGACAAGGATATTCCTATTCTGATCATTAGGTGCCCAAATAGTCTCTTTCCTGGTCCCCTAAATCTGTGTTCACTAAACAATTTTGTTGCGAGCTTGCTTCCCTCATGGGCTTGCTTACATGGAGAGAATGGGCTGGTTGAGCCATCTGAGGACTCTGGGATCTGTGATAGTAATGGCGCCCATCATAACTGAGCCTGGTGGCTCTGCACCCTTGAGCTTGGCTAATGCAAACCTTCCCTGAGGGTCACTTGTTCACTTGCTGTGCTTACAGAGCCCAGCTTTAGAAATCAAAAAGCTGCTGGCTGGGAATATAGCTTAGTGGGAATTATAACTTAGCTTAACTATTGCCAACTGAGCGGGCAGGAGGGCCTGAATTCAAATCCTCAAAACCCACATGAAATACTGGATGTGGCCGTGTGGGGAGCCTGTAACCCTGGTGCTGTGGGAGACAAAGGCACAAGAATGTTGCTTGGCTTGATAGTCATCACCCTAGCTCCAGGTCAGTAAGAGGCCCTGTCTCAAGGGAATGGTTGTGTAGGATAGCAGTGTTCCCCCCTGGCCTCTGTGTGCATGTCTATGCAGACAGGTTTTCTGGAGAGGTGGGTTTCTTTATGACAACAGGATCAGTTTCTGTTGTATCCTGTAGAGCAGGGCAGGGGATTTTGGGGTCGGCGTTATCACAACAGCTCTACACTATCATTCGGCTTGACTCCCTATAGTAGACTCAGGGCTATTTCTGTTTTATCTTATTCAACCTTCCTAGTAAACAGCGAGGCACGTTTCATTGTGCTTAGCCATTCTCCATACAGGGAAACGAAAGTTCCACAAAGTCAAACACTGACCACAGGTCAATAAACGGCAGAAGTGGGATTCAAAGCCAATGCCTCCCTCCGCATTCCCCCTAGCTCCTCTCTTCACACACAGTAAATTTGCAAAAATGAGCTGTGTGGAGATCTAGCTCCAGCTGAGATCAAAGTGATCAAAATCATCTCATGTAAAAGTTTAACAAAATCATTTCCGTTTTCCTGCCTTAATGTGGGCTTCCTTGGTGCGTCACTAAAATGCCCATAAAGAATTTAGCACCAATATCTGATTCTTTGGAGCCTAGCATTTGTTTTCTGTTCCTGGCAGGGTATCCATTGTCGAGAGTGGGCCTCTGGTGTTCCCAGTGCACCGTGCACCGCACACGTGCCACCCATTTGGGTGAATTACACTCACTGCAGAGCCAAGGCAAATGTCAGACACTCGCTTGGTAATCCACACTTGCAGTTTTCAGAAATTTCCTGTGAAATACTGCTTCATTCAAGCGTCTTTTCTCAGTCAGTTATAGGTTGTGGTTGCGTTTCTCAAATGAAGATTTGAAAATAAAAAGCCCTATTCATATCCAGTCACATACACACACAAAACCATTTAAAAGCCACCTCCTTGAAATAGATGCTAAAGTTTAAAGGCACAACTGTACTAATTCTTAGACAAATGAGAAAATAGAGGAGTGTTTGAAGAATATAGTTCTATGCAAATATGGGCAAATGTTGGAATTATTAAAATCTGTACAGAAGCAAATCTTTAGAACCCAACTTAATGTGATAAAAATCATTAATGCTGAATAATTGATTATCCAGAAGAACACAAACCCAAATCAATGATAAATGCTTTTAAAAGAGAACTGAACTTGTCTGTCAAATTCCAGGCTGGAGAGATAAGACACGGACAGTAAGAGAAACAGGGCTGACACTTCTTGTCAGTACTGAATGCAAATCCATTAACACCTAGCAAAGGCCACTAGGTACCAGGTACACCGAGGCAACTTCTCTCAGCTGCTCTTCAACCAATCCTCCACTAAACCCATGCAGCCCACATCATTT
>CABHPQ010160280.1:0-21759 GCA_902168405.1 Peromyscus aztecus | reverse complement strand
TGTGTGTGTGTGTGTGTGTGTGTGTGTGTGTGTGTGTGTGTGTGTGTAGAGGCTGGAGCACAATCTTGGGTGTCAGCTTCAGGAGTTCCACCCACTTGATTGGCTTGGAGTCCACCCGTTAGGCTAGATCTTCTGGTCAGAGCCCCAGGGAACCTACCGTCCTCACTTCTCTGGTCCCAGGATTATAAATGTGTGCTCCCTGGAACTGAACTCAGGTCACTATGCTTGAAGGCAAATGCTCTACTGATTGGACTGTCTGCCCAGCCCCTGACTTGTACAGAGTGAAACATTACATCATTTCACCTTTACTCTCCTTTTTATAGTGTACTAAACACCCACTAGTAGCAATTCACATCTACCTCTCAGAGGCAGCTCATCTTAACACTTTCAACTGCCTTTTTCTTGGGATACACTCTCTCCGCAATTCTAACTAGCATGTTAATGCCTTATTGTTTCTTTACCAGTTTTAGACACTACATCTTTCCTTCCTTCCTTTTTTTTAAAAGCTCTCTAACTTACCTCCCAAGACTCTTAAAAACATGCCTAAATTTCTCCGCAATGAATGCTCTTCACATGTCACAACATTTGGTTAAATTAAATAGATCTTTAAGTTTTTCACTAAATAATATGTACCAGTGGGTCAATAACTTAGTCTAAGATCATAGATTTCCCCAGCAGTTAATTTCTTTCTCCCTTTTATGTGTGGGCTCACATCTGCATTACAGAACTCCCCATTCCACTTTCAGATGCCTGTGTGCCAATACTTTCCAAATACAGTGCCATCAGGCAATCTGATTGTTCTGCTCTCTCACATGGGCACCTTTCACTGCCTAGCCTTCTGTTTACTACTTCAAATGGACTGTTTTCTGCAGACTCACTGCTGCATGTTAATATCTAAGACTTCCTCTTGACTCGACTCTCTTCTTAATTTACCATCTTTGCTGGGTAGTTTTATGTCAGACTGACACAAGCTGAAGTCATCTGAGAGGAGGGAACTTCAGTTAAGAAGATACCTCCATGAGATCAGGCTGTAGGCAGGCTGTAAGACATTTTCTTAATCAGTGATTGATTGGGGAGGGCTGGTGGTCCTGGGTTCTATAAGAAAGTAGGCTGAGCCGGCCATGAGGAGCAAGCCAGTAATCAGCACCCTCCATGGCCTCTGCATGAGCTCCTGCCTCCAGGTTCCTGCCCTGTTTCAGTTCCTGTCCTGACGATGAACAGATATGGAAGTACAAGCCAAATGAACCCTTCCCTCCCAACTTGATTTTTGGTCATGGTGTTTCTTCACAGCACTAGAAACCCTGACTAAGACACCTTCCCAGGTCGTCTCTATGTCTGCTCACTCTCTTACAGAGGTCCTGGCAGCAGCTGACCAAAGAACAGTTAATGAGATGAGGCAACCAGTTTCTTTCCTTTCCCTAAATTGAAGCAAGGAAAGGCTTGGTGCCAAGTGTTGGCTCCTGTACAGTGGACATGCACCCCACACCCTCAAAGGAGATGGAGACCCAGGAAAACCCAACTGGTGCTAGCATCCTTCCTTCCCTTCCACAGAGGGCTTCTGCTCTGGATCTTTCCTTCTCTGTAGAGTCCGCCAGGGAAGCTGGGCAGCTGCTCTCCAAAGAGAGTCATCCCTTTAAAGTTGGAGGCTGCGGTCTTTGTGGCTTGTGTAGGTCTGGGGCTTTGGCACGGAACTAAAGCTCTGAACACAGTTATCCAATCCTGGGCAAGAGAGGTCTCCTGAGCTACACTTTAATTTTTAAGAGATTACTGTAATTTCT
This sequence comes from Peromyscus aztecus, assembly GCA_902168405.1. NCBI lineage: Eukaryota > Metazoa > Chordata > Mammalia > Rodentia > Cricetidae > Peromyscus > Peromyscus aztecus. Next base: position 19,981 of record CABHPQ010160280.1, on the reverse strand, counting down.
GACTCAACTTGAAATTCTCATTAAAATATAAGCAGAGATAATGAAGCTTTATAAATATTGTAGAATTTCTACATCGTTGACATGATTTTTACATTGATAGTACATAGAAAAAGTAGGACATTAGCACATTTTCTGACATAATCCTCAGAAAAAGTTATTCTGATTAGGTGTTGGTTAATATTGCTGAACACACACACACACACACACACACACACACACACACACACACACACAGAGAGAGACAGACAGAGACAGAGAGACAGAGAGGAACATTAATACTTACAGATATTTTCCTACTTCTTTTTTTCTTTCAAAAAGCATACAGGAGCATAAACTTTATTATTGTAACCATTTTTAAGTGTAAAATTTAGTGGCAACCACACTGTTGTGTCGCCATTACTACTACCTACTTGCAGACATTCATTGTTATCATCTTACAGAGAGATTCTCTAACCCCTAAGCGACACCTCTATCCTCCAGTTCCCCTAACCCCTGATGACCTTGACTTTGCTGTCTGTGAATCTGCCTGTCCCACATAGTACACAGAAGCAAGCTGATACAGTGTGTGTCCCTTTGTAGCTGACTTTCCTTCCAGCATAGTGTTTTCAAAATTTATCCACATGAAAACACATATCAGAATTTAATTCCTTAGATCAAAATAGTATTCCATTGCACATATCTTCTATATTTCGTTTTATCCGCTCATCTGTTGTTGGATAGTTTTTTTTTGTTGTTGTTATTTTGTTTTGTTTTTACCATTTGGCTATAGTAAGTCGTGTTCCTGTGAACACTGGTCTTCGAATATCTAAGTTTCTGTTTTCCGTTCTTTGAGGCGCATACTTAGGAATGCAGTTACTGAGTCTTACCATAATTCTATGCTTCACTTTCGAAAACACTCTTTTCCCAATAGCTTCTCCATTCTCTAGTCAACAGTGTGAGGAGGTTCCAGTTTCTCCCTATTCTTGCCAACACTTGCTAATATCTTTTAATTTTTAAGAAATAGTTGTCCTACCGGCCATGGAGTGTTGTTTTATTGTGGCATTCATTTGCATTATCCTAATAAGGTTCAGCAAATTCTCACATGCTTATTGGCCATTTGTTTATGTTGTTTTAAAATTATGTATCTATTTAAGCCTTTTGCCCATTTTTACATTGAGCTACTATTTGTTGGTTTTCGGCCTCTTTGATGTTTTTTATGTCCTATGGATGAGATAATATTAGTATATAATGTTCTGTACAGTCATTGAGATTACTTATATGTACGTTTGTTCCTTTCAATCAGACAGAGCCCGCGGATATCGGTGACAAAGATTACTGTCTTAGTTAGGGTTACTCTTGCTCTGATGAAGGGTCATGTCTGAGATTGAAAGCAACTTGGGGTGGAAAGGGTTTTTTTCACTTCCAGATGGCAGTTCGTTATTGAAAGCAAGAATGCAAACGGGCCAAGAGCTTGAAGGCAGGAGCTGATGCAGAGGTTGTGGGAGAATCCTGCTGACTGGCTTGCTCTTCATGGTTTGCTCAGCCTGCTTTCTTATAGCACCCAGGACCACCAGCCTGAGGGCGGAACCACCCACAGTGGGCTTGATGCTCCCACATCAATCACTAATAAAAAAAAATGCCCTACAGGGTTGCCTACAGTCCAGTCTTATGGAGGCATTATGTCAACTGTGGCTTCCTCCACTCTGATGACTAGCTTGTGTCAAGTTAGCTAGCACAATCACTCTATACCCCATTTTCACATTCCTGATGGTCAACTCATATTTCAGGGAAAGAGAAACGGAAACGTGACGGTTTCATAAATGTCAAATGTTCTTTTATGCTTCCAGGTCTTTACACATCCGCCGTCGGTCGTTATCTTCCCTACTTATGCTTCAGACCTCAGCTTTCATCCTTTAAGTAAAAATTTGTTAGTTCACAAAGGAATAGATTTCATGATAGCATTCTCACACACATGTGTCATTGTACTTAGTTCTAATTCACCCCCTTTTCCAGTGACCTCCTTTTCCTGATTTTATACTATTTTTATCTAAAGATTGTGGTGTGTGTGTGTGTGTGTGTGTGTGTGTGTGTGTGACTTTATGCCTATGCACATGTGTGCAGAGGCCAGAAGAGAGCGCCAAATGTCCTCCTCTCTGCTGTTCCTTTGAGTCACAGTCTCTCCCTGAACCCGGAGCTACTATTTTCTCCTAGGATGGAAGCCAGCAAACCAGTGATCATTCATCTCCAGGGGCCTTAGAGCTAAGGTTACAGGCATGAGTGGGGAGCGAGACTTCTTAAGCAGCCTCTGGGATGGATCTGAACTGTCATCCTCATCATTATACAGCAAGCAACCTTAAATGCTGAGCCCTCTCTTCAGTTCCTATCCTTGAGTTTTAAAGCGGAGTTGGTAAGTCCCTTTTCCTTCTGCTACTTCTCATGTTCTTTTACAAACCTTATTTGCTTTCTGTTATTTTACAAATGTGATTTGCTTCCATTCTGGGCTATGTGGTGCTTGAGTGCTGAGTGCATGTTGTATTGATGTTTAAAACGTGTTGAAAGTTCAGTGAATTAAATGTGGGAAATTGCTTAAATAATCCCTGACCGGAAGTCCCAGCTCCCCCCTTACAAGCCAGGGCTCAAGGAACAAAAGCAGCCATAAACAGCCAAAAAGCCACTAACCACGTAAGACTTTGAGGTCTACATGGGGCTTTCACTGTCTTTGTCTTGTTTTTGTCGTTGCCACAGCCTTGGGAAAGGAGGCAGCATGGCTCTGGTGGGATAGACGCCTAGGATCAGGGAACGAGTGCCTAGTCTCGAACTGCAGCTGTCAGTATTGTCCTGCAATAGAGCGTCTTCATTCTAGAAATCACGGCTGGCTGCTGATCTATGAGCATCAGACCTGCTAAGAAGCATGATTCCTCATTTAAGCAAGTGTCCAGACCCAGGACAAAGAAGACTTGGGGACCTGGGAGGAATAAAATATTAATTCAGAGGTTTGAAGGAAAGCTCAAAGGCTTTGTCCAAAATGGGACAGCACATACAAGTCTCTGAAATAAGCAAACAGAGAAGATTTACTCAGAGAAGGAAACTCAGCGTGACACATCCCGGGGGCTGCCTCCAGGAACCTTTCGTTTCTTTAGTCTTGGCCCTCAAGTCCTCTAAGGCTTTAGAGACCCTCCAGCATGTTTTTAAAACAGTTTTATTCAGCATACCAGTGTGATCATTTTCTCTATAATACGTTGGATCTAGCTATAACACTTTGATAGTTTGCATGAGATTTTCTTCTGTAGTCTTGAGCATTTGAATATTTGGCCTCTAGGTGCTGGTGCTGTTTGGGGGAGGCTGAAGAGGCGTGGCCTTCTCAGAGGAAGTTTGTCACCAGCAGCAGGCTCTAGAGTTTAAAGATTCACAGTTAAGTTTGCTCTCTCCGCTTCTGCTTCCCGCTTGTGGTTCAGGATGTGAGCGCTCAGCTTCCTGCCCCAGCTTACTGGCTTCCAAGCTTCTCCACTGTGACAGATTCTTATCTCTTTAGAATCACAAACCAAATAAATCCCTCCTTCTATAAAGTTGTCTTGATGTTTCATCCCAGCAATAGAAAAGTAGCTAATACAGCCGTATTACCTGGTGATGATTTCTTTACTCTCCTGTATGCTTAGAGAAACAGAGAGAAAAGGTCTAGCATCTAATTATCTTTAAGAGACTCATTTCAAAACCACAGAATTTGTCTCTTGCCAGTGCTTTTCAAGTCAGCTCAAAGTGTACTGGAGTATGCAGAGAGATGCACATTCAGACTCACTGTGAGTAAGGTTTTCACTTCTGGGTGACATAACACACTTCAGTGTAAGGATCTGGGTTTGTGTGCCAGATAGGCCTAAGTGCAAAGCCTGGCTTAGCTAACACTAAACAGTTGTTAGCTGGTGGGCAGTTATTCTGCATCTTTGAGACTTCATCTGTCTTTCCATAAAATGAGGGTTATAATGATATTATTTTTACAGGGTCATGATTGAACAAAGTCCTGTGCCTAGACCTGTGCCTGTCAGGCAGTAAATCAAGTAGATGTTGTGTTTTCCATCTTTTGCCTAACACAACTTTGTGGGCATAATATACTTCCCCAATCATGCAATTTGAACGTAAGGAAGACTTAACTATATCTTAGAGTAAGTGAGACCCCGTGCTCTGCAATTTCACATAACTTCCACTGACAGCTGACAGGCAGTACTGCCTCCCTGAAACATTTGCTAATCCCCGGGGAGTACTAAAGCAGGGCAGGAATGCGATGTGGTGAATGGCTTTTCAGGAATTACTTCAGGGAAGACACAGTACCACAGCTGGTAGGTTACCAGTGTGAGGCAGAGCTCCCTTGAAACTGAGTGGGTCCCTGGGTTTGATCTGAGGTGTGACAATGCCTACTACTATCTATAGTTTCTATTTCACAACAATTATTTTATTTTATTTTTTGTTCCTTTGTTTGCTAAGCATCGTTGGGGGGAGAAATGGTTTAAGCTCTTGAGTTTGTTATGCTATACAGTGGTCTCATCATGCCTCAGGTGAGCCAGGGTAGATGGAGGAAAGACACAGGGCCACTGGCATAGGAGCTGGTGAGGTCATGTCTGATTAGGTACCCCAAGAAACATAGAGGCGAGCAACTGACTTCAGTCGTATGAGACCGTGGCCCAAAGAGAACACGGTTTGTAAGTGAATATAAAATTATGCTCGACAGACTTCATCCTAAAGTACAGAAGCAAGCGATTCCTTTTTGTTGTTCTTAAGGCCAGCAAAAACAAAGATGAGCTCCAGAGTGGGGAGTCTTTAGTCTCAGGTTTAAAAGATATCAGAAAGAGAGAGAGAGAGAGAGAGAGAGAGAGAGAGAGAGAGAGAGAGAGAGAGAGAGAGAGAGCCTATGGCAATTGTGCCCAATCCTCGGATGGGACACTTACTATTCATCTGGGAGAGGTTTAAACAACACCCCTCTCCCATCCCTTTGCTGTCCTATTTTGTCAACTTGCCTCTCCTCTGTCTTTTATATCTAGAGAGAAGTACAGTCGGTCCTCATATTAGAGACCAAGACAGAAGGGAGGGGAGCGGCTGAGGGAGGGAAGCTGTGAAGCTTGGGGGTGAAGGAGTCTATTCTGGGGGAGGTGGGCGGGGATAAGTTGGGAGCTGAGGAGAAAAGCATTGGAGTAGGTGTATGTTGGAGTGCTGGTGTGTTTAGACTCAGGATGCACAGGGAGCTTTGCTACAAGCCCATCCCTCAGGTACTATGGCCTGCACTTTTTTTTTGCTTGAAGGCTCTTTTAGGTTGTCCTTGGGATGGTGACCTTCTGGGTGACACTCCTTCTAGCTCAAGGGTGTTGTCTTGGTCCAGGTTGTGCTATGTTATTTGCAGCTGTTTTTTTGATCTCTAGGTGAGTGTGTCTGTCTGCCTTGTTCACGGCTTTGGGGATCACATTGTAAAGCACTGAGTCCACAGTCCACGGATTTCAGGTGAAACACAAACTTCCACATCCAGCTGTTACTTTTCCTTCTGCAGATTCCCTGTTATCTGTGTGGTTCCTGTGTCTCTCCACTCTCAGCATCTGTTTGGGACACATGTCACCTGGAGCATCTGTGCTGTGTTTTATGGCGTCTTAACTTCACAGTTCACATTACATCTCTTGCAAGTTAACAAAAATCACTGGTTTCCCTAGGGAAAGTCATGAAAGTGCCAACGTTTTTAAGAGATCAGACTAGCATGATGACTACTGAGGAGGCCGAGTGTAAGGTGGAGGACGGTTGTGTAGCCACAGGCCACTTGATTTCACCTAGTACAGCTAATCAATCTCCACACCTCTCATTTTTTGACCTGTAATATGAGACTATGAGGGGGTTGCTGAAAGAACTGAATGGGAGGATGCTTGTCCAATGCTGAGCACAATGCCCGGGTTGGTAAGTGTGGGAGTTTGAATAAGAATGGCTTCCATAGTCTCACATATGTTTCATATATGTGTTAAATGTTTAGTCACCAGAGAGTGGAACTCTTTGATAGGATTAGAAGAGTTAGGAGGTGTGGCCTTGTTGAAGGAAGTGTGTCACTGGGGCGGGGGTGGGCTTTGAGGTTTCCAAATATAGCTCTTAGCTACTCCTCCAGCACTGTGACTGTGATGCTCCCTGCCGTGATGACAATGGCAGGAGCCTCTGTAGTTAAATGCTGTCTTTCCTAAGAGTTTCCTCAGTCATGGTGGCTCTTCCCAGCAATAGAACGGTGACTAAGACAGTAAGTAAGTGGTAACTATTGCAGTTATTTCTTAGGATGTAGCACTGGACATATTTGACAAGGTGCCTTTGATGTCTGAGATGCACAGTAGCTACTGGATCTTTGCTGGTTATGCACGGACTTGGAAACTTTAAACTTCTCTGTCATAGACACAGCCTGCCCTTCCGGAAACTGCGTCGTTAGCTGGAGGAAGGCTTTTATTACTGATCCACCCAGCACTGCCAAAATGTCCTGTGCTTGTGTGAAAGAGAATTGTGGGGAGAACAACGATTCTTTTGAAGTCAAGGTAAGAGTCTAAACACATGTCCAGTAGATTTTTTGGGGGGAGGGGGTACATATTATATTTTTACTGTAGGTTTATTTTACTCCAAATCCCCCTGTTTTACACAAGAACTCTACAGCTTTCACATGGGCATATATATATTTCCCACTGAACATATGATAAAGACAGTTACCATAAAAAGAGGGAAAACAGTTGTTTTTATTTTCCCATTATGCCATTCACAATAACACTAAGTAAATACTTCAATGAAAGAATTACTTGTTACATGTTTTTTTCTCCAGTAAAGACATTTTCTACTTGTTTGCCTTTTTTGACATCTTGACATGAAAGATCAGGTTCCTCTCTGGTCATATCCATGTGTAAGTTCCTAAATCCCTCTTGTGCTTGGATGTCTATTTTTTGTCTATGGCTGAGAAATTTTTCTGCCATAATTTCATTAAAGCTTCCTTTCAGGTTTTCCCTACCTGTATAGATTGTTTTTTAAAATATGATTTTTAATTTTACTTTTTAAAAAATTGACTACATCATGAATATTTTCAGAGGTTGTTACAGGGTGTGAGGGACCTGCGGGTGAGAAGAGAGATGGTCTGCATTTGTGTGACCAGAGGAAAAACAGCTAAGAGCAAGCAGCGACAGATCCTTCTCATGAGAGAGAGAGAGAGAGCTGCAGACACCAGAGAGAGACCAAGGTGGGGATTTCTCCTCAAGGAAGCTACTAAAGTGCTGCTACCCACCCAGCCATGCCGTGCTGCCACCCAGTCAGCCATACTGGGCTGCCAGCCAGCCATGCCGCGCTGCCATCCAGCCATACTGCGCTGCTAGCCAGGCATGCCGCACTGCCAGCTAGCCATACCGCATTGCCACCCAGCCATACCATGCTGCTAGCCAGGTAGGCTCTCCCATAGCTGCCAGGGAAGTTCTTTCATGATCAAGAGCCCGAGAGTGCAGGTCTGGGCAGCAACACACAGAGGCTGGAGAAGGCAGTGTGGAGAGAGGGATGAAACAGAACAGGCTGTGCAGAAGAAGTGTGGCATGGGAGCCTGAAACTGGGGAGACACTCACCCAATAACGTGGTCTCCCTCTCTGCCTTTGCCAGGGCGAGCTTCAGGGGGTTTGCTGTGAAAAACCTGATGCCCTCTCCTGCTGGGTGCCAAAAAGCTAAACACAGGCAGGCAAGCAGGCTTTCCATGCCTTCTCAGAGTGTCTGCCCCAGAAAGCCCAGAACCTTCCTGTACACACACGGTGTAATATAGACATACCTCCTACGGCACCAATTAAAAGACAGACTAACCAACCAGATTAAAAACAAGGCCCATAATGTTCATGCCACTATGGAACCCACGAACATATTTCACCATGCTGGTCATGGCTAAGTAGTTGTTGGTGGCTTTTCCCTCCACAGCCTGCACAGCACCTTCCAGTGTTATAAAAGCTAACCAGTGGGGAGGAAGCTTCCCGATCAATACTGACTTGATTTCTCCATGTCCTGTGTGGTGGTTTGAATAGGAATGGCTTCCATAGGCTCACATATTTGAATACTTGGTCATTAGGGAGTGTTGACAGATTCTTGACAGGGATTAGGAGGTGTGGCCTTTTGGAATATGTGTGGCCTTGTTGGAGGAAGTGTGTCACTGAGAGTGGGATTTGGGGTTTCCAATGCTCAAGCCAGGTCCAATGTTTTTCTCTTCCTGCTGCCTGCCAATCCAGATGTAGAACTCTCAACTTCTTCTCCAGCACTGTGTCTGCCTGCATGCTGCCATGTTTCCCGCTATGACGATAATGGACTAAACCTCTCAACTGCAGACAGCCTCAATTAAATGGTTTCTCCATAAGAGTTGCCATGGTTACAGTGTTTTATCACAGCAAAAGTAACCCTAACCAAGATACTCTATGACCATAATGCATGGTGTCTTCAACAGTGGGGTCTTGTCATTAAGTTCTGGTGGGCAACCAAGAGTGTTGGCAATAGTCTGCATTGCTTTGAGGGTCTTTAGGACCTGAGACCAACAACCTGAAGGAGGAATCCTAAACCCTAAACTGGGATTTTTATTTGGCAACTCATTGCTTCTGGTATGAGCATAATCCCCATAACTCCAAATAAACTCTTTTATATGAAAAAATGATAACACATATAAAACAGTAGGTCTCTATATTGCTGTTTCAAACATCTTTAGACTTATTCTGTTTCTCACTCCGTTCTCTATCCCACTTAAACCTCCCTGCTGTTTTCCCTTCCCTTATATCATCTGTGTTCCACACCCCCCCCCCCCTTAAGATCTTTCCTCTCCTAGATTCTACAGGTGCTCCAATGTAACACAGAAATCTAAGGATTTGATACTAGGATCAACACATAAGTGAGAACACAGGACACTTGTGTGGGCCACTCCACTCCATGTAATGTTTTCCAGATCCTTCCATTTCTCTGAAAATTTCAGAATTTCTTTTTTTTTCTTTTTACAGTAGAACCACTTTTTGCACTTAAGACCTGCTCCACAGGAGAAAATATATGACTGGTACTGTAAATATGGCAAAGAATCTACTGCTGGGGAATTCACAGGCCCTAAGAATGAATATACTATCATTATTTTGCTAAATGAATATAGTACCAAACTGCCTTCTCAATTCATATCTCTAGACCCATAGATTAGTGCAGCTTCATGCCTCATCAGAGAAGTTTCATTGTACTCAAATAGTAATTCCCAGAGACTTAATAAAATATTATATTTAAATACTAAGTTATATAACTATATATTAAGAATAGGTGGATGGTGGTTAATGTGGAAACTCACAACTGGTCAAATGCAGATAATAAGCACTGTGGCGTTCTGAGCCATACATAGGACATCTATGTCACACCACCTTCTCCAAAGATTCAGAGATCATCTTGGAAGAGGAGGTGGAAAGATCATAAGAATTACAGGAAGAATCCAAGGGAAACAGTGTCACCTGGACACAATAGGATCTCTGCATTTATGAACTCACAGCAGCTGTGGTTGTCTGTACAGTCAATATTCTGTCATGTCCGGGAGGGTCACACAAGCTCCCACCCCCAGCTAAGGAGCAATTGACAGTTGATAGCTTCTGTGGGAGTAAGAGCCAATTTTCTTTAAGGGTGTACCCCTGTAGGTTGACCAAATTTCAGTGAATGGCCCCACGCCCACAAGTATATGGGCATCACAAGTTGAACTCAGTGGATTACTAAAAATTAAAAAAAAAATTAAAAATTGGGAAGGGTTGCTTTGGAGGAGTTAGAGGGAGATGTGAGGGTGAATATGATCAAAATATGTTGCATGCATGTATTAAATTATCAGAGAATTAATAAAAAATATTATATTTAAACATTGATAAAATGGTTCAACTAGCTGTTGTTTCCAAGAAACACAACTCACTGACAAAGACATAAAAAAGATGAGAGCTAAAGGATGGAAATCAATCTACCAAGCAAATGGGAGCTATGAACAAGCTGGTGTAGCTATTATCTAATCTGACGAAGAATACTTCACACCAAACCACTTCACGGAGATGAAGACTACTCTGGTGTTTCTTAAATGCTTCTACAAAGTAGAAAAGGAAAGAGCAATGCCAAACTCGTTACCCTTATGTCAAAGCAGGGTCCGGACACAACAATGGCAAATTGTAGATCAATTTCTGAATGAATGTTACCTCGAGAATTCTCAACAAAATACTTGCAGGCTGAGTTCAAGAACATGTTAAGAAGATTATATAATAGGGTTCAGTTGGTTTCATCCCAGAAATGCAAAGTTGGTTCAATATATTTAATTCAATAAATGTAATGCAACATAAAAATAGATGTAAGGATGGAAGTCACATGATCATTTCAATAGAAGCAGAAAAAACATTTGATAAAATTTACTATATCTTCATGGTAAAAGTCCTGAAGAAACAGGGATGAATAGGAAGCTATCTCAAAATGACAAATGTGGCATGTGACAGATTTGTAGCCAATGTTTCACAAGGGGCAGGAAACTGGGTCTCTTGTAAAAGCCTGAATGAGACACTTGTGCTTTCTCTCTCTATTCTTACTCAAACTCAAAAGTGCTTGAAATCTTAGCTAGAGCACCCAGACAAGAGAAAGAAATAAAAGGGATATAAATAACTTATGAATAACTCAAACTGTTTCTCTTTGCTGATGACATTGATCCTAAATACTTAAAAAGAGCCTGAACACTCTACCAGAGTGTTAGATCTGACAAATACTTTTGGCAAATTAAAAGGATATAAAATCAACATATGAAAGTTAGTAGCTTTCTCATATACTAATAAAAAAAATCTTGTCAGCCAGGCGGTGGTGGCGCATGCCTTTAATCCCAGCACTTGGGAGGCAGAGCCAGGGGGATTTTTGTGAGTTCGAGGCCAGCCTGGACTACCAAGTGAGTTCCAGGAAAGGCTCAAAGCTACACAGAGAAACCCTGTCTCAAAAAAACAAACAAACAAAAAAAAAACAAAAAAAAAAAACCCCAAAAAACAACTTGTCAAGAAAGTAGGAAAAATATTCCTCTTATCAGAGCTTAAAAATAGCTAGGAAAAAACATAACCAAGGAGGTGGGAGAAATCTACTCTGAACACCTTAAGACACCAAAGAAAGCTGATGTGGTGGCGCATACCTTTAATTCCAGTAATCCCAGCAGAGGCAGACGTATCTCTGAGGTTGAAGCTATCCCAGGGCTACACCAAAAACCCTGTCTCCAAACACAATACAAAACAAAAAGACACTGGAGGAAAAAAATTTAAGAAAATACTAGAAAGTGAAAAGACTTTCATGTTCATGAATCATCAGAATTAATATTGTGAAAATGGCTGTATTATCCAACAGTGGGCTATGGACTCAATACAAATCCATCGAAATTCCAATGATAGTTTTCACAGACTAGAAAAAAATGTTTTTAAAATGTACATGGAAACACAAAAACTTCCAATAGCCAAAGCAAGAGTAAACAGAAAGATGATGCTGGAGGTACCACAGTACCTTGCTTCAAATTATATACCATAGTGATAAAGACTGTATGGTACTAGCACAAAAACAGACCTGTAGATCGGTGCAATGGAATAGAGAACTCAGCTCTGTCACAAACAGGACATCTGTATCAGCCTCCCCAAGGTTCAGGGAACATCATAGAAGAGGTGATGGAAAGAATGTAAGACCCACAGGTTGGGTAGGAGTATTGTGAAGTAGTGGCTATTGGACATAAAAGGTCCATAGTGCTCAAGAACTCCCTTCACAGAGTTGGACCCATCACTACTTCATTATGCACGAGTCAGGGATCATGAGGCAGTGGGTGGACACTGGGGAAGAAGATGCCAGTTTCTTCAGTGGTGTACCCACTGATGAGTCACTCATGTTTTTGTAAATGATGTCCTCACTCATGATCATGCAAGTAACCACAAGTTAAACTCAGTGGGGAGAGAAGACAGCAAAGCATGAAGAGGCTAGGCAGGAAGGGTTTCAGCAGGAGAGGTGGGCAGGGATGAGAGAGGGTAGCCGAGCTGGGGAAACTCAGTATACACATGTATGAATGTGTCAAAGAACAAAAAGAAAAAAAATAGAACACAGGACTCAGTAATAAATCCCCTGTAAAGTTTGACAAATGTGTCAAAAGTATAGGCTGGACAAAAGACAGCTTTTCAATAAATGGTGCTGGAAGACCCTGGTATCCACATGTAGAAGAATGAGATTAGATACACATTTCTCACCTTACACAAAAATCAATTCAACGTGAATCAAAGACTTTAATATAAAACCCCAAACACTGTTTGAGAAGAGCCCTTGAAGATTCAGGCACAGGTGAGAACTTTCTGAAAAAGCACAGGAAAGAGCCCAAGGGTTTAAAATAGGGTTGCATGAAATTAAAAAGCTCTGCTCAGCAAAGCTGCCTATTATGAGAAGTAACAGACTAGACTACAGAATGGAGAGAAACTTTGCCAGGGGTTTAATATTTAGAATACATACAGACCTGCAAAAATTAAGCACCCTAAAAGCAAATCTTCTAATCAATAAATGAGTCAAGGAACCAAACAGAATTCTCAAGAGAAAAAGAAAAGACAAATAGAAAATAAATATTTTAAGTGTTCAGCATCCTTAGACATCAGCGAAACTATTAAAACTGCTTTGAGATCCCATCATGCCTGTCAGAGCGATGAGCATCAAGAAGACCAACGACATACAATGCTGGCGAGGATATGGGAAGAGGAATCCTTATTCATTGCTGGTGCAAGGGTAAGCTGGTACAACCACTATGGAAATCAATACGGAGGCTTTTCCCAGGACTAAAAATAGGCCTTGGGCTGCAGCTCCCAAGTGGAGTGCTTGCCTAGCAATTGCCTAGGTTCAATTTCCAGTACCACAAAAACAAACCAACTGTAGTGCACATTGTCTTGGTAAAGGGTCGTGAGTTATCTGTGCTCACCGAGGAGCTGGTTCTAGAAGTGGGATGTTATAGAAACCCCTACCTCCCATTTCAGACTCGAGCATATGAGTCACGAAATGTCCTTCAAGGTCCCTTGGATCTGAGGTTGCACTGGTTCCCCTAAGTCTGTGACAGGGAGGGAAGATAATACAGCAACGGTGAAAACATTACATCCTTGAGAACAGCTGGAAAGTAAGGCATTTTCAAGAGGTCAAACCATTTCCTACAGAATAAAGTATTGCCCCATGATAGAAAAGTGCCTACAGTGGGAAGAAGACGGAAGCCAGCAACGTGAAGCTCATCCCCGGCACGTTCAACAGGGAACCCCAGCTGACTTCTTCAGCCTCCCCAGTAGGTTCCTACGGCATGCTGAGCGTGGCCAGTCTGACGATGTTGTCACTATCTGCTCCTACTTGTTCTTTCACTGAGAAGCCTCACCTGAGAGGCCACTCTGCTCTGCCTGGACCCCGGGATGGAAAACTCCAGCTGATTGCTTGTTTGTAGACCTTTCTCAGCTAATTTCTGTGGGATGATTTAAGTGCCCAACCTGATGATGCTGTGCTATCCACCTATGTGCTGTTTATTCTTTTACTTTTGCTTGCTGTATACTTAATAAGCTCACACATTCAAAATCAAGAGCACGACTATCATAGATCATCCTCTAGACTGCACGGAAAACAAGCAAATAGAAATAAAAACACCATTTGACTCAGCCTTACTTCTGGGTATATGCACAGGGTTCTCAGTCCTACCGCAGGGATTCTTGCACGTCCATGTCCATTGATGCACTATTCTCGATAGCCAAGAAGTAGAACCAGTCTAATTTCTATCAGCAAATGAAAGGATAAAGAAAATGTGGTACATACACACCCTGAAATTTTATTCAGTCATAAAGGAAACTGAGGTTATGACATTTGCCAAAAAGTGTGTGGAACTGGAGAACTGGTAATGATTATATTAAGCAAAGCAATTCAGAACAACAATTACTTCAAGTTTTCTCTCATATGCATTTGACATATTTTAATTTTTACACATGTGTACATATGTCCGTGTGTATTGGGGATTGTGTGAGTCTGAAACTAGAGAGAGGACCACGAGAGGCTGAAAGGAGGTCTTGGTGGGGAAGGGGGGAAACGAGGCAGTGGAATGCAGGTGACATGCAGGTGACATGCAGGGAGAGTGGGAATAATCTGAGGAGGAAGGGGATAAGCAGGAAGGAGCAGGGCTGGGGGTGGGGGAGGGTAACGAGGGGAAGGATGAACAAGGACGACAATGTATGTATGAATACTCCATAATGAAACCTATTATTTGTTTGCTAATTAAAAAACTAGTGAAAATGGAAAATAATATTCAAGGAAAGTATACTGTGATTTTAAGTGCATTATTTCTAATACTTAAAGATAATTCAGTTGAAAGAGTTAACTATGATTCAATATTTTTCTAATGGAGAATATATAGGTATTGACGGTTGTATAGATAGTACTATAATAAACATCTCTGAATGTGTATGTGTGGACAGATAGCACATTACACGTATCTACACACACATAGCCTTGCACATATATTTTCACCATGTGTGTGAGTTCCTTGCAAAATACAATACTGGAGTTATTGATGGAAAGGGTGGGAAAACTTACAAATAAGCCAATAGTTTTTGAGGCTTCAGATGTGGACATTACTGCAACTGTAATGGTCTTTTAGATTTAGGGGTAAATGGAACTTTAATTATGCTATAAGCCTGACGTCTTACTCTGTGAGATGGAAATATATTCACAAAACACCTCAGGAACATGCAACATTTCCTTCAGACTGCAAGTCTCTCCAATGTGTACAAACACTGTTTCTATAACTGTGCTGGATTGAAATTGGCAGAGTCCTCTACCCTGAGTGGGACTGTGCTGGGGTGACAGATGTCTCAACTTCACTGTCTTGAACTTGCATCTCATGGTGGTCCCATCAGCTTCTGGAGAGCTGTACACACCTGCCTCCTGTGCTTTGGGTGGCTCCCTGCCTGACTGGGAGGCACAGCCATGGCTTAGCAGGTCTCAGTCTGAAGAAGTGTTGATCTGGGACAGCTGACCAAAAACAGCTCCTTCATGATCACCTTTGGAATTCTTGGAACTGTTTTCTCCTTCACTTGTGGGACAAAGTGAGATGCTGCTGTGATGAAATGAGGTGTCAGAGGCCATGCAGAGGGCCTTGAATCTGGGAGACAGATGTCCTTATTCAAATGCATGCACACATGCATGCACATGGGCACACATACACACGCTGCTGTGGCTTCAGCAGCCTTTTAGAAAAGAAGCAAATGGCCATTGTCTTACTGGAAGTTGAGAGGATTAGCAGCCTCCTGGGGGTCACAATGTTTCCCCAAAGTTGACTTTACTTTAAGTATTGGAGATATCAATGAATAGCATGAAAGAGCCAGCAATAAATGTGAGTTTTATTGAAATGGGCCCTCACAACGCACAAAGATTGGGAGAGCTCAGTGCTGGTGAATAACTTCTGCCCCTTAGAAATCCCGACTGCCAAAAGGAGTGTTGAGTGTGTGAAATTGTCGTGTTCCCTCCCCTGGGAGGACAGGTAGTGTGTCTTGGGAACAGGTATGATTCCTTTCCTCTCTCGTCACCACCTTCCCAGTCTCCCCGACTCTCTCTATCCAATGGCCCTGCAGGGTTTGAGGTGACAACCCGAGCACACTGTGGAAATGACACTGCATTAACTAGTGCGTCCCATCCCTTGGCTGGTCTCAGCTGACATGCCAGAAAGCTGTCAAGCATCTGCTTACTGATAAAAGCGCACTAAAGTGGGATAGCATTTATGTGCCCAGGGGGTTGTGCAAACTGCAGACAGTGGAAGCTTTCGGGTGTGAGCTGATGACCAGAGCCATTCTGCAACAGGCAGGTTAAGGAATTCCTGATAAGAATGCTTTTGTCTTAATTTAAAATAGAATTTGTAGACAAAGAGGAAAAAGGTTCCCTTTGCTCTTTTCTGGTCCTGTCGGTTTCCTGATACAGACGGTCAGTCTTGGCACCCAGACAGATGCACGCAGCCACCACAGAGCAGTGATGACACAGAAAGTTCCTGGCACTGTGCTGGGTAGGAGAAGGACACAGTGACCAGTGTCTGCCTGCCTCCATTGGCCCTTCTCAGGAACTGGTATTTCTCAGGGATTACAGGGCCAACTTCTTTGGCAAACGGAGGCAATGAAGGGAGAGATAGGACATGGTCTATTATCTTGTCTTTGCTTCTTTCTAGACACTGAAACCTCTAATGGTTGCCTCTGCCTAATGTTCTTTGCCAGTTGAGAATGGGTACATGTGTGTCGTTGTTACAGATGAGTTATATTTTCAAAGGATGAGTTACGCTACAAAAGTAATCCTGGATTACTACTAAAATGCCGTTAGTTTTCTTCCCTGTTGCCCACTTTTCCTATGATGGACTAAAACAATATCTCAGATCAACATGGAACATATGATAGCATCCGGGATAAATATTAATAGTTGTAAAGTGAACAAGGCATTGTCACATTTGTTGATTGTTGCTTTCATGGGAAGTATTATGCTACAAAATTAAATGAACCCCCACCATCCTGTAGGCAGGGAGCAGGTGTAGAGAGGAAGGATTCTGCCTCTGTAACAGGGATACTGGCTCACCCACTTCTTGCTGATTTGTGATGTCTCAGTGCGTGATCTTAGAACAGGATGGGCCCTGACCTGTGTCAGAACAGCCATCCATAAATGGGACAAACACATCTTCTCTTTACCCAGACACGGTGTGGTTATGAAGATAAATTTGCTTTTATTAATGTTTTTACTGCCTGACAAAGAACAGCTTGGTACATCGCCGGCTTCGCTGTTTTAGCTCGCTCCTTTCTTAGGATTTTATTTTGACGGCGATAAAGCAAACACCAAAGGCTGGGAACCTTGACTGTATAATGTAACAGAAAGCACTGCCATTTGTTTGCTGTGTCCAGGCCAAATAAAGCTAGCAGGCAGAGGCTAGCGGCTCGCCCGGGCTGCAAACTTCTGGATAGCTGCCTAGATTAAAAACAACAATAATGACAAACAAAAAGGGCACGGTTTCCCCAGCTACAGAAATTTGTTTTATGGGCTCCAATAAATTCTTGGCAAATAAAAAGGGCAAAGCAAGCAGCAGCCTTGCTTGGCTAGAGCCAAAGGGTATCCATTTATGGGGACAAGAGACAGTTTTCCTGGAGAGAGGGACATCAAGACTTGGAAGGACTCTGGGCGGTGGGAGGACAAAGCTCGGGAGCCACCGATGTTGGCAGCTCTGTTGGTTTCTGTCTCAGGCTCTGTTAAGCCCCTTCTATTCAGAGCAGGGGGAGCAACCAAGGGCAAAGCTTCAACTTGCTCCAGAAGTGAAGGTTGTCAGGCGAGCAGGTCAGTGTCCCGAAGGGCAGCATCCCAACGCTGGCCCCCCTGAAGGTCGTCTCTTTCTTTCCAGACACTCTGAGAGACATTTATAAATCAGGCTATGGGGGTGCTACAGCCAGGTGCTCTCCTTAGGCTGTTATTTTCTACTAAAAATGAAGAAAGACGTTTCTGTGCTTTTAATCAAGAGATAAATGCTTGGTGGGAACTCCAGCTTCTGTATTTTCTCTTCTTTTTTAATTGAAGTGATTTCCATGGTTGGCCCGAAGTAAGTTTATGGCCAGCCTACCACCCCCTGAAGTAGATATAAATGCAGATTTTACTGAAAGGCACCTTCAAAACTGCTGAAATGGCACTGTTTGCTTGGCTAAGGAATACTGAGAAAGGAAAGAAAGAGGAGGGTGGAGAGGAGATGGTGTGATTTATATGACCAATCAAAGGATGGACAGGCTCACCATGTAGCTTCCGGAGTGTGTCAATAGGCCTCTCGAAGCAGTCCCCAGAAACCTCAATCCAAGCAGGACTCATGAAATAGGAAGTGTCTCCATACCTCTATACAGTGACTGGCATATGCAGCCACACCTGGCTTTCATAAGGGTGCTGAGGATTTGCACACATGGCCTTATGCCTGTGCAATAAGTGATCTTATCCTCTGAGCCATCTCCCCAGGCCTTAAAATGTTGATTTTAAGAAGTTAATTCTGAACTCAAAACTTACTCATGATATGCTGGAACAAAATGCTAAATTGTCTTTTTTTAAAATATCATATCTATACAATACCTCCCTCACATCCCCCTAATACTCCCCACAGTCTCCCTCCCAACTTCATATCGATGGTGTAACAGGCCACCAGACCTTAGCACAACTGATGCCCTCATGGAACTAACATTCAGGCCTTGGAACCCAGCAGGTAGGTGGCAGCACCCGCCAAAACAAGAACAAAGACCTCATCCATCAAAGTCCACAGATTGGGAAAGTCCCTAAATGTGCTAACCTTGCTTCTTGGCTTCTGGCTAGCTGTTTTTGCTAACTGAGGTGTGTCAGGATGAGGTTTTTGTGCTGAAAAGCCCACCCTGAGAAAGACTTGGGACTGCACTCGGGTCCCAAATACTCAGTATAGTTGCCAGTTGGCTAATAAAGGCTTCCTATTGGCTTGAACCCATATCCAACTGATCGTCTCTGGTGGATACCTCACAACAATGGTGGCTTCTCTATCAGTCTGAGCTCAGGAGCTGGGGACAATGTTGTGTGGAGACAGTGTCCCAGTCATCATGCCAAAGACAGGCAGCATGAATGAGAACAAACCCATGTCCCACTAAAGCCTCTGAGGTTTATGTTCCTATCACAGGCTAGCTGATCCAACCCTGTTATGACAGCTACGGGAAAGGATTGCCGTTTTCATCACTGTCTTCAGTAATAACTAACACTTCCTGAGCGACTACCTCTCCATATGGAACCATGTCTAGTCCTGGAGTTCCCCAAAGAAAGCATCCCCTGCCTGATCCTCCTACAGCTGATGAGCTCCTTGCTCCCTCCTGATGCAATAAACCTGCTTTTCCAGATGGTGGATGGATTCTACTGATGGGTAGAAGAGAAAGTTAGAAATACTGCATATTCTAGGAGTTTAGATCCTCAGGCATGACTTGTCATGTTCTAGGTCAGCTGTTGGTAAAGGGCCACTGTAACTGACCCTGGGGGTTTGTGCTCTGCTTGCTCTGTACCTCTTTATTCCCAACACCAAGGCTTGGAGCAAAGGAGCAGGACCAATGAGGTTGGAGTGGGACCCAAGTCCTGACAGTGGCCTGAACTGTAGGGCAGCTGTATGGTACAGAGGGGAGTTTTCAGTGGAACTGTGCATTGATCATCAGGAGGCGCCACCCAGGAGACCACTGTGCCTTGCTTCACAGGTATGTGCTCATGAGAATTCCTTTCGATGTGCATCTATGTTCTTTTTGATCTGTTTTTATCACATTTTCTTCTTGGGAAATCACATATTCACCCCGAGTAAAATCTGGGAGTCTTCTTAAATTTAGCTTCTTCTCACTGTTTATATTCCATCCATGTCTATCATATCCACCCCTTCCTTCTCACCCAAGCATCATCTACAGACATGCCATATACACTGAGCAGTTTGTGCACAGCCCAAAAGCACCTTGCTGGGATTGATGAGGGTCAGCTGCTTCCAAGTTAATGGCAATCCACAGCCCAGAGGGGGGTGTCTTTTCCTGTGTCTCATAAAGACGCCAGAGAGGCCAACCGTCTCACTTGAATTTACCCACTCAAGTGCAAAAGCACCTGCTCCTAGACTCCTTCTCCTCCTGTCCAACCTTTAGCCACAGTGAGCATCTGCCAGTGCAAACCTGATAGAGACTCTCTTAGTGACATCCCTAGATAGCTCTGCCCTTGACTCCATAATCATTTGATTTTATTAGACAGGTTCTTTAACTGAACCCTGAGCTCACTGGTTCATCTAGACTAGAACCCTGAGCTCATTGGTTTATCTAGACTAGAACCCTGAGCTTATTGGTTCATCTAGACTAGAACCCTGAGCTCATTGGTTCATTTAGACTAGAACCCTAAGCTCATTGGTTTATCTAGACTCACTCAAGAGCATCTTGAACTCCTCTCTCTGCCTACAAGTGCCCAG
>CABHPQ010160279.1:57443-76035 GCA_902168405.1 Peromyscus aztecus | reverse complement strand
TTGAGAAGGGTGGCATCCAGTCCACACTGGACTGTCAATGAGCCACTGGCCAGCGGCATCCAGCTGTTTCTTACATTTTTGGAGATCCAGCTGGAGTTGTCAGATCTTGTCTTTTACTGTACCTGACTGACAGGTGGTTAGAGCAGGTAGAGAAGAAAACAGCTGGAGAAGTGCACGTGTCTTAGTGAGTAGAACTGCACAGTGGTGGGGCCGCGAAGGGTGTGGCAGGGAATACGCATGCCTACGTGGTGGGCAGCCCAAAGGGTGGAGACGGAGAAGCCCATTTGGCAGGTGGCCCAAAAAAGCATAGCCAGGAGAGAGGACACTTCCTGGGTAGGCCAGGAGAGATGGATGGTTAGCTAAGGTGGAGAGAAGCAGTTGAAGAGTCAGACTCTGGAATCAAACTTGGTGGGTGACAAAAGCCAGCAGAAGCCAATGATCCATACATGCCTTAGGAGAGTCCGAGCAGCAGCTTGGGTCAGTTTGAAATGTTGGGACATGGGCATAGCTGGAAGCTAAGTGTAGGATCCTCTATCAATGCTACCTGAAAAGAGAGCACTTTAGAAGGGGGTGGTGTGGAGACCCTTGTATGTAAGGAGATGGGACAGGTGGTGGAAAGAGGAGATAGTGGTGGGTTAAACTTTTTATTCAGGTTTAAGAAGTGCAGGTGCAGCCAGAGCACACAGGCAAGTGCCCATCCTTGGACAGTAGGTTCTAATTTTTTGATAAGTATGCAAGGGGTGCAAAGGAAGGTCCCAGTTGGTGATCCAGGAACCCGAGGGCATATCTCTCCATTTCTCTAACCCAGAGAAAGAAGGGGCGAGTTAAGGCCAGAAGATGTAGGGCTGGGGTCTGGAGGAGGGCCTGTTGAAGCTTATGAAGTGGCTTAGTAATGGGTGCAAGAAGGGGTTCATGTGAGGGGTCAAGGGTCACCTCATATAGCGGGCAGATGAGAAGAAAGAAGGAATCCAAGAGCAGTAGAAGCTGGCCATCTCTAGGAAGGATAGAATTGTCCTTGGTGGTGGGGACTGTGAGTGATTAAGTCTTTTCTATCTAGGGTAATGAATGGCCTTGTGAGTTGGAGCGATAGCTAATCCCAAATAAGTAACCTGAGGGGTGGACAGCTGGACCTTAGAGGGTGAGATCCTATGTCCCCAGGTGAAGAGAAAGTTTAATAAGGTAGAGGTGTCTGCCTGGCTAATTTACAGGGGTCACTATGAAGTAGATCAGCTGTGTATTGTGTACACTTCGATTTAGGGAGGGACAGAGGGAAGAAGTCAGAGGCCAGAGCCAGGCCAAAGAGATGTGGGGAAGGACAGTCCCAGTGAGTTGGGTGGAAAGGTGAGTAACCGGGTCAGTCCAAATAAAGGCAAAGACATTTTGTGGCGGGGATCAAGAGGCATGAAAAAGGCATCCTTGAGGTCTAGGACAGGAAGTGATGGGTGAAGGGGAGCCACAGCTGAGTGGATAAGTCGGAGATCCTGAACCAAGTGGTAGGTTCCATTGGTTTCACCATGAGTATGGGATATTAAAGGGGGAAGAAGTGGGGTGCAGACAATTCTTAGAGACTGAGAGCTGTGGAGAAAGAGTGGGTATGGAGCCTGGGTGATGTATTTGGTAGGGTTTGGTGAGGCTGGGTAAAACTGTCCCCCTGCTCTGACAGTAGAGGAATGGGTAGAGGTGAATCCCTAAAACTGTCAGGACTAAGTAGGTGGCCCCAGTATACAGAAGGAGAGAGCTAGATCGCCCTGTTACTGTGGTGTCTATCCGAGGCTCCCTGTTGAAGATGGCAGTGGTCAGGCCAAGGGAGTCCAGGCCGCCTCAGTCAGCCATGACCAGATCTAGGAGATCAGCTGAAGGGCCACCTGGGCTTGATGTCTCCATGCCACAAGGGACATGGGGTCACTCAACACCCCAATGCCCTTGGATGGCACCTTGGACATGGTCCAAGTGGTTTATGAGGGTCCAGACAGGACCAGGCTTAGTGACCCTCATGACTGTATTTCAAACAGGGACCCGGAGGTTTTCTGGCTTTAGGGAGCCTGGGCAGTTGCTATGGCCAGTCGAAACGCCTTTGCTAGCATCAAATATTTATTTTCAGGCTTTTTCATTTTATCCCATGTTGCAACTTAAAGACCACTGCTAAGTCTTCTGCCTGTGGAGTCAGGGCTCCTTTCTCTAAATGTTTGTTAGGCCCTAAGATCAGGGAACTCTGGGAGAAGTAGGTCATAAGGAGTTTGTTTTCCATCAGGGGTCTTGGGATCCAGATTGGTATATTTATTATAAGAGGGCCTTTGTGTTGGGTTTTCGTGTCTGTTTTTCATTCAGTTGGGTTTTTATGTTTGCCCTGGATGACCTCTTGGATGGATTTTTTTATTTTATAATTTGCTGCTTTAAGGGTGTGTGGTGATATACTGTATACCCTAATAAACTTGCCTGAGGATCAGAGGATAGAGCTAGCCACTAGATTAGACATAGAGGCCAGACAGTGGTGGCACACACCCTTAATCCTATCATTCGGGAGGCAGAGATCTGTCTGGATCTCTGTGAGTCCAAGGCCACACTGGAAACAGAGCCAGGCAGTGGTGGCACGCACCTTTAATCCCAGTACTGGGAAGCACATGCACCTTTAATCCCAGGAAGTGATGTCTGGGTACAGAAAGGCATATAAGGTGTGAGGAAGCAGGAACTCACTCTCTTCAGGCTAAGGATTTTGTAGAGGTAAGAACTAGTGGCTGGCTGTTTTGCTTCTCTGATCTTTCAGCTTTCACCCTGACATCTGGCTCTGGATTTTTTTTTTTTTTTTTATTAAAAGGCCATGGAAGATGCAAACAACAAGGGTGAACTTGTGAAGACCAGCCAGGAGGCAAGTTACAGTTGATCCCTAGCAGGAATGCCCCCTGGGATATTGTAATTGTACTCAGGGTCCTGGTTGGGGACTGCCTGGGTGGGCAGCCTGTGCTGAGAAGGGAGAAAGGGAGACCAGAGAGGCTGGAGAGGAAGAGAAGGGACTGGGGTCGAGGCTGATAATGGTGAGGCTTGTTCGTGTGATCGAAAATAGTGGAAGAATCATCTGGTTTGGGCCTCACAGGAGTTGTTTTTCCTTGGATGGCTTATGTCATGTGGTCACTTTCAACCAAGATGGGAGTAAGGTCACATGACAAAATCCATCTTTCCTAACCCTAGCAAAGATAGGGGTCACCCACATGACCGCCCCCCATCCCAATGGGGAAACAGCAGCTGGGACGGCAGCAAGCCACACGTTTCCTTTAAGGTCACCTATGTATAGACGTTTAACTTAAATTAACCCTTTGTTACAGACTTTACAGGGTTTTAATCACACCCAATATGCTTACAAATCTCGAGGGACGGAAAGTTTACATTAGTTTTACAAATCTTGAGATAAGAAGTATACCTTAGCAAACAAACTTTTAAACCAAAACCAAGAGTATGAGAGTATGAGATGAGTAGCAATTGTCCTTATTGGGAATAGTCTGTCCCCTTGTTTTGTTTTGCTCTTCTTTCTCTGTCACATAGTCAGGTGGATCACCTGATATGGACAGAGATTTTGGAAGAAACCTTTAAACAAAACATGCTTGGGTCTATGGGGGGGGGAGGGGAAGCCACACGCCAGCTCCAGAACCAGATTTTAACTCAAGTGGGACAGCATAAAACAGCAGTCTAATGCCACTCATCCCTAAATGACACCTGAGTCCCTGTAAAACTGAATCCAGTAAGCTGAGAACAAAGAAGGATTAGGGATAGGAAGTTTTTGAGTCCTGGCTATAGACAGAGGATGCTGCAGGAGGCAGCTGGGAGAAGCACCAGCCGGGGAGGAGAGTGTGCAGAGTGTGCGTGCTGCTGCTGGCCTCCTCCCTTGCTTTCTCCCCCTCCTGCTATGTCTCACTCCTGGCTCCCACTTTGCAATAAACTTACAGATACTGTAAGCGTTGAAGCTCCAATAGAAAACAGAAAGGGATCCTGGCAGTTGGGAGTCAAGGAATACCACGAAGTAAAGCTTAGCAAGTTGTCCCAATGTAACAACTCTGCTCCAGCAGGGGAGGGTTTCCCCAGCCAAGTTGATACAGCTCTACTCCACTCAGCTCCAGAGTTCGAGGGAAAGTTTCCTCAGCAAAAGAGTTACAGCTCTGCTTAGGTCCCCCGGAGTGTAACAACTTTGCTCCGCTAGGGGAAGGTTTCCCCAGCAAAAGTGTTACAGTTCTGCTCAGCTCCGGCTCCCACAAAAGTTGTTACAGCTGGGCTTCACTGGTGAAAATGTCACACTGTAACAAACCTCATTCAAAGGATTTATTGGGAAGGAAGAATCCAGGAGGGTGGCTGCCTCTAGGGTGAGGTGGCAGCAAACGGAACAGGATAGAGAGTTTATATAGGGTTCCTGGGGCAGTTGGAAGTAGGAGGCTTTCTAAGGTGACTTGGGATTGGTGGGATTCCGTGCTCAGGGACCTCGGGGATTGGTGGAATTTCAATTCCTGTTCCCCAGTCAAGGTTAGGGTGTTTTTCCTTAGCCCCTTTTATACTACAGACCCATCCATGGAAACTTGAAAGACAGGACATTTACAGTGTGTGTGTGTGTGTGTGTGTGTGTGTGTGTGTGTGTGTGTGTGTGACTAGATTAAAAACAAACGGGTTGGAGCAGAGAAAAGAGAAATAGGGAAGGGGAATCTCTTTACTTTTCCCTGATTGCTCATAGTATTTGTAAAGGTCTTGAGTAATATTAGGATCTAGGGTTCCATTAGGTGGTCCTCTGATTGCAAAAGTGAATAAATTTGGGGCGCTTCAGGTCAGGCGTCAGGTGGAGAAGCTGGAGGTTTTCTAAGATGCATCCCAAGGGGGAATGGGACGGGATGAAAGACACCGTTCCCACGGATGGCTGTAGTTGTGGGCGTTCCCCAGGACTCAAGGAGGACCAAATGAGGACCAAGTCGTTCAATGGGTCATTACCAGACTCAACCGGGGTCAGGGCCTTAGCCAGAGGAGGGACTCAGTGCCTGGCACCAGGGCTTTTGTAGACGCCAGAAGGTGAGGATAAAAACGAAGCTCTAGGAGGAGGGTCTCATCCACAGGAAAGGGTTTCTAATGGGGTAGAAATAGCCACGAGGGTCTAGAGGAGCTGTGGGATTACAGGCAGCTCTGAAGGCGAGGTAAGAGAGGGCAGGAGTGCAATAGCCCAGTTGGGCCCAGGGAAACTGCAGGATTGCAGCTCCAAGGGTGGGAGACAGGGGCAGGTCAAGAGGACCAGCCATAGCCTTAAAGATGGTGGGTACCTCTACTTCCAAGAGTACCAGAGGCGTGCCGGACACTCAAAGGTCACTTCCTCGGACTCGGAAATGTTCACACCGACCAAAGGGAAAACTTACCTAATTGCTGCTGGTGGGTGGGGTGCCGAGGGACTGGTAAACAGGAAGGTGAGTCTGTTGTGGGTAGACTGGAGATGAGGGATAGGGTCCCAGTGCAGCTTAGACCACGAGGGGAACTGCAGGCACTAGCAGAGCCAATCGAGTGGCGACACCCAGTGTAAGCATTGCAGCTCTGACGGAAAGGTATCCTGGCAGCTGGGAGCCAAGGAATACAAGTCACACCTCATAACAAACCTCACACCAGAGATTTATTGACAGGACTGTGGCTGCCTCTGCTTGAGTAAGAAACAGCTGGGAACTGAGCAGAAGGCAAGGCTTATATAGAGTTTCTTGGGGGAGGGGGTGGAACTTTTCAGGGTGAAGCTCTCCAGGGAGGAGATAGGTGAGATTTCAGGTATACAGCTGTAGGGTGGCGGCAGGGTTCAGCTGTTAGGACAGTGTTCTGTGGGTGGAACCTGGCAGCTGGAGGTCCTCAGGGCAGGGACCTGGCTTGAGTAGCTTACACTCAAGATGACCTTGAACTTCTCATCCTTCTGCCTAGGCCTCAGAAGGGTTGGGATACACTTTGCCTTGTTTTATGATGTGGGATTGAACTCAGGGCTTGGTGCATGCTAGGCAAGCACTTTACCAACTGACTATACCCCCAGCCCTGGGATTTGTTTATGAAGAGAAATACATAAACGACAGATTCTCACTTCTGGCTACATTTAACATAATCATTTATCTTCTACATTTGAAGTCACTAGCAGTATTTTGGGTATCATTTTTTTTCCCTTTCTTTTTCTTTTCTTTTCTTTCTTTCTTTTTTTTTTTTTTTCTGAAATAGGGTCTTTCTGTGTAGCCCTGGCTGTCCTGAAACTCAGAGATCTGCCTGCCTCTGCCTCCTAAGTGCTTGGATTTGGGTATAATTTTTTTTTTTCTTCAAGACAGGGTTTCTCTGTGTAGTTTTGGTGCCTGTCCTGGATCTTGCTCTATAGACCAGGCTGGCCTCGAACTCACAGAGATCCGCCTGGCTCTGCCTCCCAAGTGCTGGAATTAAAGGCAGGCGCCACCACTGCCCAGCAGATTTGGGTATAATTTTTTAAAATTTATTTTATTTTATTTTTTGGGGGGGAATAATTTTTAAGTTGCTTTAATCTTCTGGAATAAAGTAAAACAAAACAGGACTGGAGAGACGGCTCAGTGGTTAAGAGCACTGACTGCTCCTCCAGAGGACACAGGTTCAATTCCCAGCACCCACACGGCAGTTCACAACTGTCTATAACTCTAATACCTTCACACAGACATACATACAGGCAAAACACCAATAAAAAATAAAAATAAGATTTTAAAATGTAAAACAAAACACAACACAGGTCAGGACACGGCTTAGTAGTAGAGTAAGGAGGCCTGAGCTCAATCTCCAGCACTGAAAAAATAAAAATAAACAAATCTAGGTTTTTTTTAATATTCTAAAATACTTTAATAATTAAGATTGGTGGGAAGACTGATATACAATGCAATTATTTATTTTACATGATTCTGTACATTAGGGGAACATCTTGACGTACAATATGCTAGGCTTTTCCTCCTTTACATTTACAACTGTGACTCCAAGTTACAGACAGAAAACACAAAGTCAACTTTTATATACACTAAGACAGAACCACTGACTAGATGCCACCCTCACCCAGGTTTCAGAAGACAATGAGATGAACAGTGAATCCGAGCCCTGATGGCACACAGGAGCGGGCAGGTAGCTCAGGCTTGGCACCGAGAGGGGAAGCAGCAGTGAAGGAAGACTGGAAAGTTTTTTTGCTGTCAGGCATGGTGGGTCATGTCTGTACTCCCTGCACTTGGCAGGTGGAGGCAGGGGGATCAGAGGTTGAGGTCTTCCTTGGCTATCTAGTGAGTCAGAGGCCATTCCGGGCCACATAAGACCCTATCTAATAAAACAAAACAAAATGTCACCTCAGCCACAGACAGCATAGGTATATGCAAAGCAGTCCCCAAACCAACAGGAAAGAGTGGTTGGAATCAGGGCTGGGGACAGATCAGTGGCAGGAAGCACCGGCCTAGCTTGTGAGAACTTGGGTTCTATCCTGAGCATACTGAACAAAATGCAATCACAAAGGAGAACGACCAGGTTAGCAGTTACAGCAACCTGTATCTCTCTAGACTTCTCAGGTTAGCAGTTACGGCAACCTGTGTCTATCCAGACTTCTAACAGCCTTAGCACAGTCACTGGGTTTCCGCCTTAACCCAAGTGTTAGTGAGCTCTGAGGAGGTGGGGTCTTGTTCCATAGCCAGAAACTACCATGCAGGAACAAAAAACCAAACCCCCCCCTTCCTCCATGGAGAAGGAAGTACTATTTTTAAGGTCACTTGAGCGTTGTTTGTCCTCTATTCTAAATCTTCACTAAGTGTGATATTAACAAGGAGAAAATCACTGAGAGAACACCAACAGGAAAGAGAAGAAAGCAGGAGAAACACTTAAAACAGTCACAATTTACTAAATACGAAGGCGAGGAAGAGCTGGTAAGCCTGTTGACCTATGGTCCCAGACGGGTAAGGCTGGGGAGGAAGACCTCAAGTCTAAGGCTAGCTGAGCTACAACTGACTACAGACTAAAACAAAAAGACGAGAGAGAAACGGGACGTTTTCTTTTCCACTTACAATGTAAATCACAATCAGGAGGGAACAGTGAGGCTGTGTGGGTTTCAGGAGAAAAATTCTTCGAGGTACATAACCAGATCTGCTTTAGGAAATCATACATCACAAATACGCATGGGGAGGGCCTGATACAGAAACTTAGGCACCGACCACACTGGCTACAGCATGGAATTGAAAAGGCAAGTGAGGTGAATGCTGCCAGAGAGGAGAGGCGGGAGGGCTACTGGAGGAGAGGGCTCTGCAGTAAGGGGCCAAGAGCACCGAGGAGGGGCTCTGGCTGCAAGCCTGGGCACCAATGGCACTCGGGTGCTCCCACAGGGCGCCTACATCCATTGGCTGAAGTGATTTACAGTATCATTTGGTACAAGGAACATATATAGTCTATGGAGTTTAACCCATGAGTCAGTTCTCTGCCAAAGTGACACTAATATTAAGGCATTTTTCTTGGCTTGTATATAGAAACCGTGCATGATATTCTCATTTAAACAGCTTGATTACAGCTCCGATTACTGTTTAATGAGTAAATTCCCATCATTTCTTTAAGATAACTTTAAAATACAGACCAGGATGAAAGCCAAACATGATGGCTCATGCTTGTAATCCCAGCATGTGGGAAGCTGAGACAGGAGTTTGAGGCCAGCCTGGGCTACACAGTGAGTTGCGGGCCAGCCAGCCTGAGCCACAGTTTAAGATCTTGTCTCGAAACAAAAGGAAAGGAGCTGGGAAGACAAGTGTCAAGGAGGGACAGCCCAGATGCCAAGTTTCCTGTCGGCCTCAATCTAGGAGGGATAGTACATTCTTCCAACTGCCATGCCAGGGGGTCCAAGCACTTCTTCGGCAAGTGGGGGCCCTTTGCTAGAACGGTAGTGCCTCCGGGGTTTCTGGCAAGAGGATTTGATGGCTGAATAACACCTACATGAGTGGGCCTCACACACAGCGCAGGTGGGTAGGCTAAGGCACAAACTGCCTCAGCACAAGCAGCTGTCTCGGGGCAGGGGAGGGGGTGCCTTCAAGTCCACTGCAGTGTTGTTAACAGGTTCAAAAGCATTAGGCATTTCATTCTTCTCTAAGGGCGGCACAGGAGACGCGGTTCCAGTGGAAGGCTACGTTCATAGAAGTGCTCTTCACCCCAGACCAGATCCCAGAGCAGCCTGGCTGTGTGGGAAGTGCCATGGTTGCTTTTCCATGGTCCTTCAGTTCCTTTCTCACACTTCAGCATCACGGGCGATGGTAGCTGGACGGGTCAAAAAGGGACAAGTTACCAGACAATGGAGACTGCTCTTCTATTCTTTAAATTTGTTTGGGAAAAATCAAAAGGATTTTTGTTGATTACAAAAATATATACACAAGTGGTGCTGAAGGCTGAACCTAGGGCTTGTACATGCTCCACCACTAAATTAAATCTTTAGCTCTGGCTTTACTCTATTAGTATTTTGTTGTAGCTGGAGAGGTAGCGGTACTTCCAGCAATTGATAGTTTGAGGCAGGAGGACTGCTTTGAGTTCCAGGTTCCAGGCTAGCTTGAGCTACAGTGTGAGATCCTATCTCAATAGACCAAAAAAAAAAAAAAAAAAAGGGACAACAAGCTCCCCAAAGGAAGAACTGGTCAGACCTGTGCTTGTCAATCTGCAGACAAGTGGCAAAACAGCTGTTTGTCAGAAGCCACGTAAACAAACAAGAACAGGATCCCCTGCTTTTGTCTCATAGAACAAAAGAAAACAGAACAAAAAAAATGGATTTTCTCCTTAAGGATCTACTATCTTGAGTTGATATGGTGGCAATTCAACTGTAGGCTGAGGATGGAGGGTCTGAGAGAGGGATGCTTGCTCTCTAGACTTCAGGCATCTCCACCTCAGTATGTCACAGGTGCATCAGCCTTAAATGTCTGCAGTGTATTTCCCAGTTGCCCTTCTGCTGCAGAACAAGAGCTCGTAGAAATTCGAGGTTCTTCCTGATTGCCTGTTGTAACCAAAGGATCCAGAATTGTATGTACTGTGTTATAGGTGCTCAGTAAATACTTGCTAAATAAACTAAACTGTCTATACAGCTTACGGTCTCACAGATCTCACACTCAGGTGTGCTGGTTCACACCTGCAGCCTCTGCTCTTAGGAGGCTGACAGAAGGATCCAGAGCCCCAGGCTAAGCTGGGCATGGTGGCACAGACCTGCAGTCCAGTCTCAGGGCAGTGAGACCCTGTCTCAAAAAGAACAACTTAAGAAGTATCTGGGAGATTAGTAACTCAAGTTTATAATCCCAGCACTTTGAGGGTAGGGGCTAGAGAGTTTCAAGCCAGCCCTGGTTACATATAAATTCTAGGTCTGGGCTACACAAAATGGCAAAACTCAGAAAGGCATTTACAACTGCCCCTTAGTTCTCATTCTCTTTTGTTGGTGATGTTGCTTTGGTACAGGGTTTGATTTAGCCCAGGATGCTCTGGAATTTGCTATGTAGCTGAGGATGATCTTGAACTCCTGACCTCCTTGCCTCTATTCACCTGAGTGTTAGGATAACAGACATACATTGCTGTGGGATGTCCTGTATGTTGTGAATATATGTTGCTATGATTGATTGATAAATAAAACACTGATTGGCCAGTAGCCAGGCAGGAAGTATAGGATAGGTAGAACAGAGAAGAGAGGCTGAGAGTTGGAAGCGGGGAGGAGACGCCAGCCTGCCGTCCAGGGAGCATCATGTAAAGGCAGCAGGTAAAGCCACGGAACACGTGGCGACATATAGATTAACAGAAATGGGCTGAGTATAAGTGTAAGAACTAGTCAGTGGTAGGCCTGAGCTAATGGCCGAGCAGTTTAAATAATATAAGCATCTGTATGTTTATTTTATAAGTGGGCTACGGGACTGGCGGGGATTGGTGGGACCTGGAGAGAAAAACTCTAGTTACAATACACCACCACGCCCAGATTATGCAGTGCTGGGGGTGGAACCCAGGGCTTTGTGCATGCAAGACAAGCACTCTATCAACTGAGCTATATCCTCAGCCCTATTTATTTCTTCTTCTTTTTTGGTTTCTTGAGGCAGGGTTTCTCTGTAGCCCTGGCTGTCCTGAACTCTCTGAAGACCAGGCTGACCTAGAACTGAGAGATCCATCTCCCTCTGCCTCCTGAGTGCTGGGATTAAAGGCATGCACCACCACTGCCTGGTGCATTATTCTATTATCTACCTATCTATCTATCTATCTATCTATCTATCTATCTATCTATGTGGTGGTATTGTGTTCCCCAAAATATTGTGTATCTTAATAAACTTATCTGGGGTCAGAGAGGGAACAGCCACAATATTAAACAGAGGTTAGGCAGTGGTAGCACACGCCTTTAATCCTAGCATTCCAGAGACAGAAATCCCTCTGGATCTCTGTGAGTTCAAGGGCACATTGGAAATGGCCAGGCTTGGTGACAACGCCTTTAATCCCAGGGAGTGGTGGCAGAAAGCAGAAAGGTATATAAGACGTGAGGACCAGAAACTAGAAGCATTTGGCCTGGAGAAGCATTTGGCCTGGTTAAGCTTTCAGGCTTCTAGCAGCAGTTCAGCTGAGACCCATTCTGGATGAAGACTCAGAGGCTTCCAGTCTGAGGAAACAAGACCAGCTGAGGATCCGGCGAGGTGAGATAGTTGTGGCTTGTTCTGTCTCTCTGACCTTCCAGTGTTCACCCCAATAGCTGGCCTCAGGTTTGATTTTATTAATAAGACTTTTAAGATTCATGCTGCATCTCTATCTATTTATCTATCTATCTATTTATTCTGAGACAGGGTTTCTCTGTGTAGTTTTGGTGCCTGTCCTGGATCTCCCTCTGTAGATCAGGCTGGCCTCGAACTCACAGAGATCCGCCCAGCCTGGCTCTGCCTCCTGAGTGCTGGGATTAAAGGCGTGCGCCACCACCGCCTGGCTTCACTGTTCTATTTTTAACGTGTGCAGTGTGTGGGTGCAGGTGCAGGTCCACATATACAATGGGCATGTGGGAGTCAGACGACAGCTGAGGGTGTCCGTCTTTGTCTTCCACTGATTTGAGTCAAGGTCTGTTGTTCACTGCTATGTACACTAGGCTAGCCCATGGACTTCTGAGGATTGGCCTATCTCTGCTTTCCATCTCACTGTGGTGCACGGGAATGACAGACACTCACAGCTGCATCTGGTTTTAGTGGTTCTAGGGATCCAAACTCATCTTTACACTTTCACAGCAGTGCTCATCCACAGAGCCATCACCCTGGCCCCACTGTCTTTGTTCTTAATACAAGGTCTCATGGAGTATAGGTTGGCCTTGAACTCACTACAGGGATGGGTTAGCGTTGAACTCCTGATCCTTCTGCCTCCACCTTCCAAGTGCTGTGATTATGGATATATGCCACCATGCCTGGCTTTCTAGATCAGTAGAATTCCTCTGATCTCAACAACTTTGTTATGCTTGTCCATTGGAGAAATTTTACTTAGCTATAAATATTTGGATCTTTTGGGTCTTACCGTGTAAAATGTTTGCTGTCTTCATGAACCTCCATCTCTGAGCTTTTAAATTCATTCAATTCTTTTCTTATGGCAGCCTGTAGGATAGAAATAAGATTCAAGCATCATTTCTCTCCTGAAGAGCAGCTGTGTGACTTGCCATGTATCTCTAATGGGCTAACCATCAGGAGGAACCACAAGTCTTGGGTACAGCACAGAGGGAAGAAAAAAGCCAGGTCAAGAGAGCCAGCGGAGCTGAACCAGACACATGGTACTTTCCTTGACACCACTAAGCTTTGTGCAAACCCAAGTCTCAAGTTAAAGCAAAGCATTAAAAAGATAGACTGGCTGGGCAGTGGTGGCGCACGCCTTTAATCCCAGCACTCGGGAGGCAGAGCCAGGCGGATCTCTGTGAGTTCGAGGCCAGCCTGGTCTCCAAAGTGAGTTCCAGGAAAGGCGCAAAGCTACACAGAGAAACCCTGTCTCGAAAAACAAAAAACAAAAAACAAAAACAAACAAAAAAAAAGATAGACTGTAAAGTCTTTGTAGTTTCCACAGCACATTAAGCAGGGTATAGAAGTGAATAAGTATAATTACTCAAATACAGCACCAAATCTCCTCCAATTGCCGCTGTTAAAAATATGGGGATCTTTTTATGTTTTATTTTTCTGAAGCTTTATTTATTTTTATGTGCATTGGTTTTTTTGCCTGCATTACGCCTCTGCAAGGATGTCAGATGCTCTAGAACTGGAGTTACAGACAGTTGTGAGTTGCTATGTGGGTGCGGGGAACTGAACCTGGGTCCTCTGGAACGGTAGCTGGTGCTCTTAACCACTGTGCCATCTCTCCAGTCCCTATCAATATGATTTATTGGGATGGAGAGATCGCTTGGCAGTTAAGAGCAGAACTGCTCTTCCAGAGGACCCGGGATTCAATTCCCACATGGTGGCTAACAACTGCCTGTAACTCAGTTCCAGGGCATCCGATGCCCTTCTTCTGGCCTTTCTGCATAGACAGACATGCCAGAAAAACACCCATAAACATAAAATATAAAAAAGGGGGTGGGGTGGGGGATGGTGGCACACACCTTTAATCCCAGCACTCCAGAGGCAGAGCCAGGCAGATATCTGTGAGTTCGAGGCCAGCCTGGTCTACAGAGCGAGATCCAAGGCAGCCACAAAAACTACAGAGAAACCCTGTCTCAAAAAATCCCCCAGAAAACAAACAAACAAATAAAACCAAAAACATAACAACAACAACAAAGAAAAAGAAAAGAATTTTATTTCTATCTCAATTTTTTTTTGAGACAGTTTCTCTGTGTAGACCTGGGTGTCCTGGAACTCACTCTGTAGACCAGGCTGGTCTCAAACCCACAGAGATCCATCTGCCTCTGCCTCCAGAGGGCTGGCATCAAAGGTGTGTGCTGTGCCACCACTGCCTGGCAATACAGCTGTTTTCTCAATGTTTAATATAAAACTTGGGTTTACATCTTGGCATTTTGTATCTTGCTTTGAAATTTAGAATCCTATCAAAACTAGAAGCTTTGCTGCCGGCTTACTCCCTCATTAGTAACTTGTATCCTTCAGAGAAAGAAGAGTAGAGACTCTGAAGATGCCCACACTGGGGTGTATGCTATGCTCTGCCAAGTGCCTCTTTCTGTTACCTCCATGCTTAAATCTGTTTAAAATCTCTCTTAATAAACCCTAAGCTGGGTGGTGGTGGCGGTGGCGGCGGCGGCGGCGGCGGCGGCGGCGCACGCCTTTAATCCCAGCACTCTCGAGGCAGAGCCAGGCGGATCTCTGTGAGTTCGAGGCCAGCCTGGTCTACAGAGTGAGTTCCAGGACAGGCACCAAAACTACATAGAGAAACCCTGTCTCGAAAGAAAAGAAAACAACCCTAAGTGTGTTTCAAAATAAAATAATAATAGAAAAGAGAAGAGTAAGAAGGAAAAGCAAAGAGACTATGAGAGCATTTTTGAGTTACCTTGTCAGCAGGAGTCAGTTTGGTCCAAGGTTTATCTGCTCGCCGGTCATAATCTTGAGCATCTGTTACCTCCACATACTCATTAAACCTCAGAATCTTCCTGGCAAGTAGTTCAGCCACAGTTGGTCTTTGACTGAGCTGAAAGAAACAGAGGCAATCACGCATTCAAGTTGCCTTTACCATCACTGGACACTGGAGCTATCTGGGGAGCTGGCTTTCTTTTATTTATTTATTTAGTTTTTTGAGACAGGGTTTCTCTGTGTAGTTCTAGGCATCCTGGAACTCACTCTGTAGCCCAGGCTGGCCTCGAACTCAGAGACCCGCCTGCCTCTGCCTCCCGAGTGCTGGGATTAAAGGAGAGCACCCCCGTCAGCAGTGTTTTTTTCTTTTGAGATAAGATCTTACTCTGTAGCTCAGCCTAGCCTGAAACTTGCAGTAATTTTCCTGCTGACTCAGCCACCTTCATGCCAGAATTATAGGAATGAGCAACCATACCCAGACTACCTGGGAAGCTTTACTATACCCGCCTGGGTCCCATCCTCCCCAAAGCTCTCCAAGGATTCTGGGTATCAGGAGTTTCATTTTGGGCTGGCAAGGTGGCTTGGTGGGTAATGGGTGAGAGCACTTGTCACCAAGTCTGATGAACTGCGGTTAGTCCCTGGGACTCACAGTGAAGAGAGAGAGAGCTCGCACCCATAAGTTGTCCTCTGACTTCCACATGCATGCCATAACATGCAATGCTCCATACACACACAATAGGTAAAAATGTATAAAAACTGTAAGAGTTTGGTTTTTCATTTTAATTTACTTCATTGTACAGAACGATTGCCGTGCCCCATGTTCCACAAACTTCAGCATGTGCTCCTAGTGCCTGAAGATCTGGTTACAGTGCAGAGACTGTCTGAGGATAGAACTCAGTGCAAAGCACATGTTTAGCATCCATGACACCCTTGGTCCACCCCCAGTGCGGGCCCCTCCTGCCTCCCTGCCCCAAGAAAAAGTTGATTCTGATTATAGATGGGTCTAGAATAGAACCTGAGATTAAATAGCTCTGAGACGTTCCCAGGAAACAACTGGTCAATGCTACCAAAATAGCAGATTCTGTGGAAATTATGACTTTTCCCCCTAAAGATTTATTTATTTAAGTGTATGAACACTCCATCTGCATGTATGCCTGCACACCAGCAGAGGGCATCAGATCCCATTCGGCAGTCACCTTCTTTTGTGTCCTGCATGTCCAGTTTGGACAGCATACTGTTAGCAGCTGAGGAAAAGGCAGTTTCTTTGCCCAGTGGCTAAAGCTGCCACAAATGAAAGCAAACCCCACATGGAGGTTCTTCAATGCCCTTCATCCTCCCCCTTTTTTTTTTCCCCAAAGATTTACCTATTTTTTTTTTTTTCTGTTTTGTTTTTTTTTTTTTTCGAGATAGGGTTTCTCTGTGTAGTTTTGGTGCCTGTCCTGGATCTCGCTCTGTAGACCAGGCTGGCCTCGAACTCACAGACATCCTCCTGCCTCCGCCTCCCGAGTACTGGGATTAAAGGCGTGCACCACCACCGCCCGGCTGATTTACCTATTTTTTTAAAAGATTTATTTATTTATTATGTATACAGTGTTCTGTCTGCATGTGTCCCTGCATGCTAGAAGAGGGCACGAGATCTCATTACAGATGGTTGTGAGCCACCATGTGATTGCTGGGAATTGAACTCAGGACCTTTGGAAGAGCAGCCAGTGCTCTTAACCCTGAGCCATCTCTCCAGCCCAGGAAATTACATTTAAGGCTATACAATTAGGTCACCTTAAATGTTAAAAGGCAGTAGGACTGGGAATGGCCTCTAATCAGCAAGGATAATTCCTCCATTCCTGGAGAGAAATAGAATAATTCCAGAAAGAATATTCATACTTTCACCGTTCTGGGATTTCTTGTTTTGTTTTTCAAGACAGGGTTTCTCTGTGTAACCCTGGCTGTCCTGGAACTCACTCTGTAGACCAAGTTAGCCTCGACTAAGAGATCCAACTGCCTCTCTGTTTCCCAAGTGCTAGGACTAAAGGTGCTATGGCATTTGCCTGGCAAGTCTTATGACTTTTAGTAAGTCTCTAGAGAGCTAAGAACATATCAGAATCTGCAGGAGGCAATTATAAAAGTAACGGGGAATGGAAAAGAAAAGAGACGACTCCAATGCCAACATGGGCACACTGCAGAAAAGGTCTTATCCTGAATGACCTAGACCAGGGAGAAAATCACGTCTCTTCTTATTTCTCAGGTCTCAGGATTATTTCAATTACGTTCTTGATTCGAAAACAACCAGTTTGTTTGCAAAATGGAATGCTATAAATTCTCCTATTATTGCTTCTATATATCAACACAATTTTTAGTCTAAAAGGGCTCACTAGTAGAATAGTTGTCTAGAATGCACAAAGACCTTTTGATTCCCAGCCCCCCAAAACCCAAGCAAACAGAACCCTCCAGGAAAACAAGAAACCTCCCACCACATTCAGAGTTTTTGGTTTAAATGTATCATGTGCCAACCTCTCTCAAATATTACAAACAAACCAACAGATGCACTCCTGCCAATATGGTGGGGGTTTCTATATAGATGTGCTTATTTTCCTAGCGATCTAAGGCATGAGTCCAACTCATTGACTCCAATCACACAGGTCATCCAAATACAAGGA
Organism: Peromyscus aztecus; assembly: GCA_902168405.1. Lineage (NCBI taxonomy): Eukaryota > Metazoa > Chordata > Mammalia > Rodentia > Cricetidae > Peromyscus > Peromyscus aztecus. The sequence goes on along the minus strand of CABHPQ010160279.1, from coordinate 58,895 downwards.
CACCGTACCTTTCTAGTGAGTCGACGCTTGATCTCTCGTTTCTCTGCTTGGCGATCAGCCTCATTTTTAGCTTCAGTTGACAAAAACAAAGGATATTACTTCAAAATGACAATTTTCACAGCAAACATTTTAGTAATATAATACATATATTTCTTAGAGGTCAAAGCTAGACCGAAATACTCCATTTGTGAATGGCTAATCAAGAACCCTTTCCTAGCAAGGCAGTCTTTCCTGTCCACTGTATAGTCAAGTACTTAAGAGCAAGACAGAAAACTAGGGCGTCAGACTTGAGCCAAGGATGTTTTTCACTTTTTTTTTTTTCTTTTTTTTCTTTTTTTAGACAGGCTTTTTCTGTGTAGCAGTCTTGACTGTTCTAAAGTACCTCTGTAGACCAGGCTGGCCTCAAACTCACAGAGATCCACATGTCTGTCTTCTGAGTGTTTGGGATTAAAGGTGTGAGCTACAACCACCAGGCAGTTTTTCACATTTTTAAACATTTTCCAGCTACCTAAACATTTCCATGTGCTTAAAGATCTATAGAGCCGAAAATATTTTTAATATTGACTATAGTGCTCTTGAAGAGGAAGTTTTCAGGAGACAGTTCAGTACACTTGCTGCACTAGAGGACCTGAGTTCAATTCCCAGCAACCACAGTGGAGGCTCACACTGCCTATAACTTCAGCTGGGGTGGGGGAATTCCACTCCCTCTTCTGGCCTCTACCATCACCCCACCTCAAACATGGCACACACTCACAACACATGTACACATATATAATAAAGTAAACAAATACTTTTCTTGGGGAAAAAAGTTTCTAGGGGCTGCAGAGACGGCCCAGTGATTAAGAGCACTGGCTGCTCTTCTAGAGGATCCAGGTTTAGTTCCCAGGCTCAAAACCATCTGTAACTCCAGTTCCAGAGGATCTGATGCCCTCGTCTGGCCTCTGAGGGCACCAGGCACCCATATGCTGCACAGACATACATGCAGACAAAACACATACAAATAAAATAAATTATATATAAAAAATAAATGCATACTGCTCTTGCAGAGGACCCAAGTTCAGTTCCCAGCTCCCTACTGGCTGGCTCACAACTGCCTGTGACTCTGGCTCTAGGGGATCTGATGCCTCTGGCCCCAGTGGACACCTGCACTCACATGCATGTACACACATATATGCAATTAAAAATAGTAATCAATCTTTTTTTAAAGAAGAAAAGAAAAAATTTCCAGAGTTATCCTTAAGAATACATAATTGATATCGCACCCTGTCAAGGGTGGTCTCTACAAAGCTTCTCAATTCTAAATTCACTGAGTGACTAGACTGTGAATATAGATCCAAAAAGCACTGAGAAAACAGGTGATGGAATGATCAGATGGCATGCTCAGAAGCAGCTTCCGGAGACCCTGCCATTCCTCTGCTGAAATAGGAACATTTCCTTCATCCCACTGCTTCT
>CABHPQ010160279.1:43890-57433 GCA_902168405.1 Peromyscus aztecus | reverse complement strand
ACACACACTGCTGTACACACACACACACTACAGTACACACACTGCTCTACACACACTACTGTGCTGACTGTGGTGGCTCACACCTGTGAGGCCAGCACCTGAGGGTAGATGCCCAAGGGGAACTAGATCTGCCTCAAAACAGAAAGGTGGGCAAGTGTGGAGGGAGCCTGGCAGTTAGAAACACTGGGTGTTCTACCAGAGAACCTGGGTTTGGTTCCAAGCACTCATGTGGCAGCTCAAAACCGACCGGAACTCCAGTTCCAGGGGATCTGTTGTTGTCTTCTGAATTTCTTGGGCACTGCACACATATGGTTACATACAGCCAAAACACTCATACACATTTTTAAAAAAGGAAAAAGAACTTTAAAACAAACAAACAAAAAGAATCCTTGCTAGGCATGATGGCCTTTAATCCCAGCACTCAAGGAGGCAGAGGCAATCGAATCTCTGTGAGTTCGAGGCCAGCCTGGTCTACAGAATGAGTTCCAGGACAGCAAGGGCAAAAACAAAAAAATTCTGTCTCAAAAAACAAACAAACAAACAAAAGGTGTTCATTATCCCTAAGTGTGAACTGATGTTTCTGGTGGTTCTGGTTTCTGTCTCTCTGATTATTAGTGATGTCGAACATATTTTTGTTTTGAGACAGGGTCTCACTGTATACCTGACTGTCCTAGAACTTACTATGTAGAGCAGGCTAACCTCAAACTCAAAGATCTACTTGCCTCTGCCTCCCAGTAATGGGATTAAAGGTGGCACACCACATCTGGCCATGCTAAATGTTTTTAAAATATACCTGATTGCCAAGTGGTGGTACATGCCTTTAATCACAGCACTTGGGAGGCAGAGCCAGGCGAATCTCTGTGAGTTCGAGGCCAGCCTGGTCTACAGAGCGAGCTCCAGGACAGGCACCAAAGCTACACAGAGAAACCCTGTCTCAAAAAACAAAAACAAACAAACAAACAAAAAAAAAGCATACACACACACACACCTGATGGACATATATATGTGTTATTTTATTTCTTGGAAACAGGGTTTCCCACTTTCCATCAGTATGGTCTGAAACTTGTGGCAACCCTCTTGCCTCAGCCTCCTGAATGCTGGGATTCCAGGCGTGCATTATCCCATCTGGCCGCAACACTGGGAGAAAGGCAAAGATTGCGCTGTCCTCTCCATGGCAGATACAGGAGGGGCAGCTGCTGAAGAGGAAAGGCCACACCCGTGACCACGAACAGACTGACTAGTCTACATAATTTCCTGACCGAGCGGAGGCGGAGGTGGGGAGGAAGGCACTGCACTGCTGAGCAGTCACTGAGACCTTGAGGCCCAGCACACAGGAGGCCGAGGCAGGAAGGCTGCCATAGGTGCAAGGCCAGTTTAGGCCACAGCATGGAACTTTCACAAAACAACCACAAAAGAATTTGCACTATGATCCCAAAAACCTTTGCAGTGAGAACACGGGTGGAAACTAACAGAATCCTGGCTTTCAGAGTGGCCCCAGGATCAGTAGTATGAACAAGACATACAAACCAGGCCCCACCCTGGAGCAAAAACTCTGGGTGGAACTCGACAGTTTGCTTTTTAAACAAGCCTGCCAGGTAAGTTAAGCCTGCCAAATGAATGCTTAAGTGTGAGAACCACTGACTAGAATTAATTAGAAGAATGAAAAATCAGAGGTAAACACCAACTACAGGGTTATGACTCAATTAATTGTATCAGTTCAGTGGAGGAGCATACAGTGATCATTAGTAATAAGAACAAAGACTATATATTTGGTTGCTGGTGGTGGTATGAGCCTTAAATCTTAGCACTCAGGAAAGCAGAGGCAAGTGGACCCTTGAAAGTTTGAGACCAGCCTGGTCTACATAGTTCCAGGACAGCCAGGGCTACATAGTAAGACCTTGTCTCAAAAAAAAAAAAAAGACTATATGGTAACAGGAAAATTGTTAAGATTAAAAAAAAAAAAATGTTGGCCAAGAGGTGGTAGCGGTAGCGCATGCGTTTAATCCCAGCACTGGGGAGGCAGAAGAAGGCGGATCTCTGTGAGTTCGAGGCCAGCCTAGTCTACAGAGCGACATCCAGGACAGGCTCTAAAGCTACACAGAGAAACTCTGTCTCGAAAAAACAAAACAAAACAAAAAGATGATGAGGGCCTAGAGAGATGACTCAGTGGTTAAAAGCACATACTACTCTTCTAGGGGACCCAAGTTGGATTCTCAAAACCCACGTAAAGTGGCTCACAACTGTCTGTAACTCTAGTTCCAGGAGACCTACACCCCTCTAGTCTGTGAGGGCACTTCACTCATGCATGCACATGCATGTATACAAACACACATGCACACACCTTTAGAATAAAACCGTTAGAATAAAGTGTCTAAGAACAATTTTCAGATTAAAGCACACTGAAGAGACAGGGAAACTAGATATCACATATTACCTCAGACTGGAAATTAGACTTGGGAGTATAAAACCCTGCTATTAAAATTATTATGGGTTAGCTGGGCAGTGGGGGCGCACACCTTTAATCCCAGCACTCTGAGGCAGAGGCAGGCGGATCTCTGAGTTTAGGCCAGCCTGGTCTACAGAGTGAGATCCAGGAGAGCCAGGGCTACACAGAGAAACACGGTTTCGAAAAACAAAACAAAACAAAACCCGATGGGGTAAGGTAGTACACCAATAATTCTAACACTTGGGAGGTCTAGGCAAGAGATGAGGACTTCAAAGCCATCCTCAGGTACATGGTGAATTTGAGACTAGCTTGGACTACATCAGACCCTACTTCAAAATTAAAGAAATACATATAAATAAGTACAAATGAGTATGGATAGTATACTAGATAAAAAATACTACACTGAATACTAGTTTTGTTGAAAAATTGGTAGTATGCTGTGGGGATAAGAGAATGTCCTTCACAGAAGACTGTGCTGAAGTACTTAGAAGTAGAGTCACCTGGTATGGTGGCACACACCTTTAACTCCAGTACTCAGCAGAGGCAGGGGGATCTCTGTGAGTTCAAGACTAGTCAGAGCTCTATCATGAGATCTTGTCTTAAAAAACAAAAATCAACTGCATGTGTTAGTGTGCATATACCTGTAATCCTAGCACTTGATTGACTGAGGTAGGAGGATTCTGAAGTTCAAGGCCAGCCAGGGTTACCTAGAGAATTTGAGGTCAGCCTGAGATACAATGAGAGAACCTGTCTAAACAAAACAAAACAAAGATCATGAATATTTGAGTGTCATTATATGGCCCAGGTTAGCTTGGAACCAGAAATATTCTAGCTTCAGTCTCCCAAGTGCTGAAATTACATGTGAGAGACATCACATCCAGCTTACACTGTATTCTGAAAGGGTCCAGAAAAAACAGTATGTGCATACTGGCAGTGTACATAATAATCATTAACGCAAACAAGCATACATTAATACATCTAGGTGAAGGGTATTTTCTCACAGTTGTTCTTGTTTGAAATGGGTATCTCCCCTCTAAAGTAAATGATACACAGTATGAGATAAAGACTTAAGCACCTCCAATGCTGGAGTAGACAAAAGGTCAGCCTTGTTTCTTTTTTTTTAATTAATTAATTTATTTATTGTGCATTGTTGTTTTGCCTGTGTGAGGGTGTTGGTCCCCTGGAACTGGAGTTACAGACAGTTGTGAGCTGCCATGTGGGTACTGGGAATTGAATCTGGGTCCTCTGGAAGAGCAGTCAGTGCTCTTAACCACTAGGCCATCTCTCCAGCCCTGCCAGAAATGTTTCTAGATGCAGCACACACGGACGATGTACAAGAAAAGCTAGCTGTCTATGATAGGTAAGAAGGCTGGACCTTAGTTAATGGACACTCTCAGTTAACTTCTCTTGTAGGGAGAAGGCCGAGAGCTTTTCTACCTGTTATCCCTTTTAGAGGGGGAGAAGTAGCTGTGCCATGCAGACACCTGTCTCTACACAAATATGCTCATTACATAAATAAGAGGCTGGCCTGCATTTCATTTCCCTCCTTGATTCCAGATGACTTGAAAAATATACTAAGTTTTTGAAAAGAAATAGCTACTTGGTACTTATTTATTAAAAAAAAAAATACAGGTGTGATGAGTTAGGTTGGCATTTCATGGTTCAGCAAGAGGATAAAGTCACACAGGAATCTGCGTGTTCTGGGAACCAGCCTGACTTCTTTAGCAACCTTTGCAACACCTGCAGTCTTATGTGATGGCTGAAAGCTCCCAGTGCCATCTCTGACATTCTCTGACCTCCTAAAGCTTAGAGGAACTCCACCTGTCTAATATGCATTGTTAGGAATTGTTCTTTTAAAAGACAGATGAATGCTTTACAAACCCAAGTGCAAAGGCCTACCGGATCAGCGTGTTCCCAATCTGGTGCCGTATTTCATTCCACTCCTCCTTGCTTTTACGAGGCCAAGAATTCAGGTTCAACTCTGGTTCACCGGGTCTGCTGCTTAGTTTCATTGCCAATGTGTCTTTCCTCTTCACTTTGTTGGCCAGAGCACCTTTACACAGGGAAAAAATGTTGAAACACAAAGGCACAGCTCATGTGAGCCAGGCAAGAGCGTGAGAATACAACTCCCAGCTGCCCAGTTGGCTTCAAATGATCCAGCCAAACACAGAGGAAGGAACAACATAGGACATTTAAAGATACTTTCAGCAAAATGGAATGAGACAGATAAAGAATACCTTCTCTCTTCCATCAGCCCTCAACACCTTCCTCATTTAGTGAGAGTTTATTTTTTTACTTTATGTGCACATTTGTCTGTATGAGGGTATTGGATCCCCTGGAACTGGAGTTACAGGCAGTTGTGAGCTGCCATGTGGGCACTTGGAATTGAACCCAGGTCTTCTGGAAGAGCAGCCAGTGCTCTTGACTGCTGAGCCATCTCTCCAGCACCCTTATTATTTTATTTTGTTTTTTGAGAAAGGGTTTCTTTGTGTAATAGTACTGGCTGTCCTGGAACTCTCTCTGTAAACCAGGCTGGCCTCAAACTCACAGAGATTGCCTGCCTCTGCCTCCTGTGTGCTGGAATTAAAGGCGTGTGCCACCACTGCCCCAAAAGTGAAAGTTTCTAAAAATGTAATTGTCTGTTCTGGAGCAGTCCTCTGATTTAAAACATGAAAGCTTTTATATTAATAGACGTCTAATCTGTTCAACATTGTTCTGAGAGAGGATCTTACTATGTTGTCAGGCTGCTCTCAAACTCCCAAGTTCACTTGATCTTGCCACCTCCACCCCTTAGTAGCTGGACTAGAGTCATCTGTAAGTCTCTTCCCAGCCTTGCTTTCTTTGCTGTTTAGAGACAGGGTTTCATGTAGCTAACACTCCCATAACACTCCCCCTCCTTCCCTCCCATACTCCCCCTCCCTCCCTCCCTCCCTCCCTCCCTTCCTTCCTCCCTCCCTCCCTCCCTCCCTCTCTCCCTCCCTTCCTCCCTTCCTCCCTCCCTCCCTCCATCTCTCCAGTCCACTTTTGGTTTCTGAGCTAATTGGCAGCTTAGGCTATATTCCAACTAATGTAATACTCCTGCCTTAGCCTCTTAAATGCTATGGTTATAAGTGTAAGTCACCACACCCAAGAAAACACACTTTTTAGTTTGGGTTCTCAAGAAGTTCATTATATTAAAGAAAAATCATTATTTATCTCTTTCATTAAGTCTTTCTTATAAGATTATTTTTAATGATGTATGTATGTTTGTGTGGAGGTATGTGTACATGAGTGTAAGTTCTCTCAGAGGCCAGAGGTATTGGATCCCCTGGAGCCGGAGTTACAGGAGGTTGTGAGCTACCCAACATGGGTACTGGGAACCAAACTCAGGTCCTCTGCAAGAGCAGTATCCATTCTTTTGTTTTGTTTTGTTTTTTGAGACAGGGTTTCTCTGTATAGTTTTGGTGCTTGTCCTGGATCTTACTTTGGAGACCAGGCTGGCCTCCAACTCACAGAGATCTGCCTGGCTCTGCCTCCCAAGTGCTGGGATTAAAGACGTGCACCACCACCGCCCAGCTGCAGTGGTGCATTATTAACTGCTGAGCCAGTTCTCCAGTATCTCACCTAACTTTTCTGTATAATTCTTAAGTACCAGCTCTTCTCTAGAATTCTTAAGTCTCTATCTTCAAGGTGATGGTTTTGGTTTTTTATTTTTCTATTTTTGAATTGGGGACTGAATCCAGGCTCTGTACTTAACTTAGCACAGGCTCTACAACTGAACTATACCTCTGGTCTCTGGGTGACAAAGCACCTGAATGATGATGGCACACACCTTTAATCCTAGCACTAAGGATGCAAAATCCGAATGATTTTGTCAATGTGGCTCCCTCTTATGGCTTCCCCCAGCAGAGACATGATAATGGGGGGTGAGGGGGGTAGATCCTTCACACCAGTTTCCAGCAGCCAGAGGACTCCATGGAACAGGGAAGCTGTTTCCACTCTTGCTGGGGATCCAGCTCGCTGACAGAGGGTTCCTAGCTCGCGAGTGTGCGTGCACACACACACACACACACACACACACACACACACACTCCTCCACCTGCCCTCCCTTTCTTACTCTGATGGCTTTCGTCTTCCTCATCTTCATCTTCTTCGTCTCGATACTGAATGGGACCCTCCGAATCCGAGTCGCTCTCCTTTTCTTCCTCTTGCAGACACTGCGGCAGTTTAGGAGTAACTGAGGTAGATGTCATGTCTTCAACAAATGCCAGTGGGCAGGTCTGCTCCTCTTCTTCATCGTCTGGACTAACAAATGAACATAAGTATATGGTTTTGTTTTGTTTTAAAGATTTTATTATGTATTTATGTATATAAGTGCTTTATCTGCATGTACAACTTTATGCCAGAAGAGGGCATAAGATCCCACTAGAGATGGATGTGAGTCACCATGTGGTTGCTGGGAGTTGAACTCAGGTCCTCTGGAAGAGCAGGCAGTGCTCTTAACCACTGAGCCATCTCTCTAGCCCCCCATTTTTTTTTTTTTTTCCAGAAACAATGAGGCTTTTCAAAAGGATTGAAACACACAAGAAGTCCATTAGAGGAAAGATGCACAAATCCCTGTCTTAAACGGTAACACTCTTCAAGAAGCCTTTTAAGATTCATGAATCCATGCACCAAAACTGCACAGAGAAACCCTGTCTAAAAAAACAAAACAAAAACAAAAACAAAATAAATCATGAATCCGAAAAGCACTGGATTCAAATCCCAGGCTGTTTCTTAGTAGACACTGGCACATTTCACAATTTGCCTCATTTCTTTCACAGAAGCCTTTGGAGTGGACACTAACCCCATTTAGAGATGAGATATTAAAGAACAGAGAGGCTGAGTGACATGCCAGGAGTTGGAGAGATGTGATAGATAACCTAGGGCTTCCTCAGTATCAGCAAAAGCTCTTAAGTACCATGTAATACATGTGTGTCATGTAAAACTTGTAGTGTTAATGCTCATATCTACAAAAGGTAATTTTGGTGTCAACACAGAAATCACCATAAAAATCCATTAAAAACCCCACAAGTTTAGAGAAATCAGCAGGGTAAAAAGCCCTGTTTCTAGACTGACTCTCTGGGCAGAGAACTCCTTGAACTTTAATTTACCCACATTTTCTGAAGGATGTTTCCCATGTGGGCTGTCTACACTACGCACAGAAACAGGAGACAGGCAGAAACACTCACACTTTCAGCATTTCAATCGTGATGGGAAGTGATCTGGTCCGACCCAGGGTCCCACTGTCCTCAGAGAAACTGTCACTGCTCTCAAACAGCTGTGAATGAGCTCTGTGAGCACCTTCCAAGGGAGGAGTCATAGGAAGGGGGCTAGTAAGGGCCTGCTGAATTCGGATATGCAGCGGGAGTGGGGGCAGCCGGGAGGGTATGTGGGGCTCCCCGAAGCTCTGGTCCTGTATCTTCTTGGGGACTTCCTTTTTCTGATCTTCCTGCTGGGATATGTCCTGGGATAGATCTAAAGGAGGGGAAAACTCAACTTCTGACACAACGTGAAAAGTCTTAGCAGGGAATGGTGGGGACCGTGGGGGCTCTGGAGGTATGTGGGTAGGCAGTGGGGGTGATGGGGAGGAAGGCGGGATTATCATCGGTGGATCCAAACACACAGTGACAGTTTTTTCTCTTTGATCACTTGCTGTTTTTGTTGTGGGTGAAGCAGCAGGCTCTGAGGTGGGTCCTGAGGTTGATGGAATGCCTCTCTTGGGTGGTAAGGGTGGGGATGGTTTCGGTAACAGTGTACCACTGTTTATTGCTTGGGATAGTTCAGCTGGAAAGAAGAGAGCAACACTTTGTTAACATGCTTTACAATGCACTGAAGACCTAGGTCAGAACTAACCTTTCAGGCAATTGTATCATTTCATGGCTTTGCAATTCCTGAAACAAAATTGGTATTTATTCAGATAGAGGATCTAATGAGTAGAGTTGTAAGAATGTTAATCTGATGATTAACATTTAATTACTATGATGATAGATATGGCAACTCTATGAGCTGATGGATAAACAGAACTGATGGGGAGGGGGACTTACTAAAAAGCTGTTTGTAATTGAGCAGTGGTGGAGAATGCCTTTTACCCCAGTGCTCAGGAGGCAGAGGTAGGTGGACCTCTGAGTGCAAGGCTAGCTTGGTCTACAGAGGTCTACATGTATGTCTGTGTACCACATATGTACCTGGACTAGTGCCTCTAGAGTCCAGAAAAAGGCCCTGGATCCCCTGGCACTGGAGTTACAGATGGTCGTGAGCTGCCATGTGGGTGCTGGGAACTGAACCGAGGTTCTCTAGAGGAGCAGCCAGTGCTCCTAACTGCTGTGTCATCTGTCCAACCCATTATTCCAGCACTCAGGAAGAGCAGCACAAGTTCGAGACCAGCTTTCTCTGCACACCTAGCTCCAGGCCTGCCAGGGCTATACATCAGGACTCTGTCTCATCTGTGTCATTGGGGCTGTGGGGGTAGAACACCACCAGCCAATAAAATTTAGTCTTAAAAATCCAACCAACCTGGGTGGGCAGGATGGCTCAGTAGGTAAAGGCCCATACCTCCAAGCATGATGACCTGAGTTCGATCCTTAACTCACAGAGGAAGGTAGAAGCAATTCTGAAAGCTGTCTTCTGACCTCTCCAGTGCACCTTGGTATGTGTGTATCGGCACTCACAACATCATACACACACAATAATAATAATTAATTAAAACCAAAAGCACCCCAAGCTCTTGGCCATTCTTACCATTCCCTGATAAATGATGATACCTGAAAAGCTCAGCCTTGTATTATATATTGTTCAATAAAATTCAATAAAGCTATTTAATAAATCTTATTATGGCAAATGCAAAGCCCTTCAAAGAAACTAAAGTTTTTTTTTTTCTTTTTTTTTTTAAATGTCTTTTAAAAAGCTTTTTTAAATTGCTGGTTGGTGGTGGTGCATACCTTTAATCCCAGCACTTGGGAGGCAGAGGTAGGCAGATCTTAGAGTTTGAAGCCAGTTCGGTCTACAGAGCTTGTTCTAGGACAGCCAACCAAGGCCACCAAAGAAACCTTGTTTCGAAACAAAACAAAACAACTTGGGGGTAACTGGTTCTTTTTTTCCACCATGTAAGTCATGAGGATCAAACTGAGGTTGTCAAGCTTGGTGGCCTTAAGTACCTTTCTCACTGAGCCATCTCACAGAACTATCTTTATGTCTTAAGTCTCCAGTACCCCTGAGTGACAAGGGAAAACGAGGTATCTTTTTTTCCTCTTTTCCTCCAAAACGAAACTGAAGCCAGACACTAGGTAACTTGCCCAAGGTCATTCTACAAACAAACATGGCCTGGTCATTAGACCATTACTCCATCCTCTGCTCCCCACGGCCCTTTGTTAGTCTGCACACCTCTTCCGGCCCCTCGGTAAGTCCATGTCCCCTTTGCATTACACTCTGGGTTTGCTGGCAGAACAACTCTGGCCTCCATCAGCAGCACGTTCACAGGCAGACACACAGTGTGCCCTCAATACACGTTTATGAGACGCTCTTACTCTATATCATGACAGCAATATATCCCTAGTGATCTTCCCAGAGCCCACGACTCAGGCATTAATAATCTATGTAAGAAGTGGGCCATCACATCATACAGAAGCTAACCCGTGAACCAATTAAAGAGGCGTTCTTTTGATGAGCAACCTCTAATCATCTATCTGAATCTTTTATTTCAGTCTATCCAATGTTCTCAAGGAATCTATAAATTTCCTCAAATAAAATGTCATTTTCCCTTAATCTCATTCCACGAATACACTCAGAGTAAAGACTGAGCTAGTCCAGGACTGTCATATCACTTACTATAACTAAACTTCACACAGGGTATTTAAGTTGACACGGTAGTGAGTGTCTATAGTCTCAGCTGTGAGAGGAGGATGAGGAGTTCAAGATCATCCTTGGCTACATAGTGATTTCAAGGACTGGATTACAGATGAGACCTTGCCAGAAAAATAAAAATAAAACAAGAAACCCCACCCCAAACAAATAAATAAAAAGGACAATCTAGAAAACCCCTGTACATGATACACAAAGATAAGAATAGCAGTTAGCTATTCCATCTGCAATAAAACTGGCCTCTAACAAGATTTTTTTTTTTTTTTTTGAGACAGAATTTCTCTGGGTAGCACTGGCTATGTTAGATTTATTTATTTATTATGTACACAGAAGAGGGTGCCAGATCTCATTACAGATGGTTATGAGCCACCATGTGGGTGCTGGGAATTGAACTCAGGACCTCAGAAAGAATAGTCAGTGCTCTTAACCTCTGAGCCATCTCTCCAGCCCCGCTCTGGCTATGTTAGAACTTACTCTGTAGACCAGGCTGGCCTCAAACTCACAGAGATCTGCCTGCTTCTGTCTCCTGAGTGCTAGAATTAAAGGTGTATGCTTTCACTACAATAAGACCATATTTGAGCATTTTAATTTTGTTTTTGTTTTTCGAGACATGATTTCTCTGTGTAACAACAGCTCTGGCTGTCCTGGAACTTGCTCTGTAGACCAGACTAGCTTAGAACTCACAGAGATCTGCTTCCCAGGAGCTGGGATTAAAGGTGTGCCCTCCACCACCCTGGTGAGCATTTTAGTTTTTAATTGATGAAGTAAATCGCTTAAATTTTTTTGAGACAGGGTCTCACTATGTAGCCTGTAGGTTGGCCTGAACTCATCAACCTGGCTTTAATCTTGTTTTTTTTGTTTTTTTTTGTTTTTTTTTTTTAAAGATTTATTTATTTATTATGTATACAGTGTTCTGTCTGCATGTATGGCTGCTGGCCAGAAGAGGGCGCCAGATCTCATTACAGATGGTTGTGAGCCACCATGTGGTTGCTGGGAATTGAACTCAGGACCTTTAGAAGGACAGTCAGTGCTCTTAACCTCTGAGCCATCTCTCCAGCCCTTAATCTTGTTTTTTAAGATAGTCTCTCACTGAGACCCGAGGCTTGCCAATTAGGCTAGACTGACTGGACTGTGATCCCAAGAATCCACCTGCCTTAGTATTCTGAACCGCCCCTTGGGGACCCGCCCAGCGTCCTGACGTCATTAAGTCCCCTTTAAGAAAAAACTCCCCCTTCTCCCCCTCCCTCCCTCCCCCCCCCCCCCTCCCTCTCTTGCCAAAAGTAGTGAGCGCGCACCTTCCTCCCTCCCTCCCTCCCTCTTCCTCTCTCCTCTCTCCCTTTAATAATAAAACTTGTCATGTGGATGCCGTGTCTGCATGGTATGAGTAACTCTCCACCGCTTCACGCCACAGCCCCACACTGCAGCCCCACACCGCATCTGCATGGCATGTCTCCCTCACCCACCCGCCAAGGTCTCATAACACTGCCTGTCTCCCTAGCACTCACAGGGCACCATCACACCAACTTTTTTAAGGTGAATTCTAGGGACCTTATGCTTGCAAAGGCATATATGTACTTTACAGACTGAGCTCTCTCCTGGGTCCTAAGAGATTTTTCTTTTTCTACTTTTAGAGCTTTATTCTATTTTTATGTATGTTTGTGTGTGGGTGCCCACAGAGGCCAGAAAAGGGCACTGGGTCCCCTGGAGCTAACACTACAGGACATCAGCCCCACTAGTTTTGAAAGAACCAGAAGTGTGCTTAACTGATGAGTCATCTCTCCAAAGATTCCCACTCTCCCCAACCCAGCCTATCATTTCTAAGTAACAGCTGATCCTAAGTGAACCATCTGTGATCATAATCTTTCTGTGACAGAAATGGTACTTTAGAATCAAAGCATTAGGAAGGTCACTAATTTTAGAATAAGGTCTAACTTTTAAATCCTATCTATTTAATCTTAATAAAAACTCTGACTTACCCATTTTTCTTCTGTGAGGGCCTGTCATGGAATAATGTTCCTGTTTTAGGAATAATAACCTGTCTTAGGTCACAAGGCCTGTTGCTCTGGGCTATCAATTCTTGAACTTATTATGAAGCCGAGGATGACCTTAAACTCATACCTCCCCAGTACTGAGATGATAGGTGTGGAGTACCACAGCCAGTTAGTTATTTTAGGTGTTGCCAAAACTTAGAAACAGCACCGTCCCTGAGTAGGAGTATATCGTATTGTCCCAGGACTAGCAGCATGAGCATCCTCTATGAATCTATTCAGATTAGGCTGGGCTGACATCAGAGCCTCTGAGATCAGTGTTCCCTCATCCACGAGGGCCTTCTAGGTGAACTCCATTAACAGCTTGAGAACCACACTGTCGAGATCAGAGGTGAGTTTCTGTCCCACATTAGTTACAACCCTGTGAGTCACAACATCTGCACTTCTAGTTGCCTCTGCATATAACAGATACAGTCATTCACTACAGCCCAAGGTGGTTTTGAAAGTCCATGTGAAAGCTCCTCAGGTTCCTCAGAGCTAAGTCAGGACAACATCATCACTAAGGTGTCGCTATCGTGATGATCCTGTTCCTACGGTGCTACTCCAACCTGTCTGCCCAACGCTACTCTGGAAGCCTGATAAGGGTCTAGTCACTCCACCCAGCTGAGTGACATTAAGAGTCTTAATGATCCGGATACTTTTTATTCATTAGCTATGCAACCATTAGCAAGAACTTTAAGCCTAATATTGTTTTTCCTGTAAAGTACACGTTCATTAGCTCTGAAACACTTATCAGTAACAGCTTTCCCTTTTTCTTCCCTTTCTGGAAAATTCTTGTATGAAGTGCAATTATGATAGGAAAATAGACCTAAGCAAGTCTTTAGGAAATGCAAAGTAATTTACTAAGCCTATAAACATATACTAATACACTTCCCTGCTTTCATTTTGTAGTGGTCCTGACTAGGCTAGCACTATACACACACACACATACATACGCACGCACACCAGCCAGGTGTATCCCTATCCTTCGCTGTTCTTTAACATTCTGAGACAGGATCTCATGAAGTTTAAGACTGACCATGTAGGCCTTGAATTTGCAATCCTGAGTAGCTGAAATCATAGGCCTGTTCTAGCAGACCTGGCTTCCTTTACCATCATTTTTTTAAAAAAAATCTATCTATCTATCTATCTATCTATCTATCTATCTATCTATCTATCTATCTATCTATCT